>JBCJKH010045093.1:0-12317 GCA_039877255.1 Loriculus beryllinus
CGGAGCCGGCAGCCGCTCCTACACCTTTAAAAGTCTCCTCACGTTGCGGCGCTGATTATCCATTAACCTGATGCGAGCTCCCTTTCCTGGGGGTGGCGTCCGCGGCAGCGCCGCAAGAGGAGCCGGCAGCGGGGCCGGCTGCTTCCCTCCCTCCATTCCCCCCCCTTTCTAACCCGCTCCTTCCTTATCAGCAATTCAGATTGCATGCAAATCTGCGCGCTTTCTTACAGTGGCAAAGCGGAGGACCCAGCGCTTGGCCGCGGCTTTAGGGGAGAGATATCTCCTCCTCCTCCTCCTCCTCCTCTTGGGATTTTCTTCCTTCTCCCCTCCCCTGCTCTCCCCTCCCCTCCTTCCCTCCCTCTCTTTCTTTCCTCCTTTTCACCTCCCCGAACAAAAGTAGCCCTTCTCTCCGCTCCAGCCCTGCTTGCGAGCGGCTTCGCTTTGTCTCCCCGCTCCGTCGGGGGGCCGGGGGCCGGGAGCGGGGCCCGCGGGCCATGGCTGGGCGGGCAGCGGAGGCTTCCCGGTTGCTCCCGGTATTCCCGGTGCTCCTGGTGCTGCTGGGTGGTGGCGGATGGGCGACGTGCCCCGAACGGGAGCTGGAGAGGCGGGAGGAAGAAGCCAACGTGGTGTTGACGGGTACGGTGGAGGAGATCATGAACGTGGATCCCGTCCATCACACCTATTCCTGCAAGGTAACCATTTGGGAATGGGAATGCGGGAAGGGGAGGGGAGGGGGGTGGGCTGCAGGGAAACTTTCGGCCCCGGGCAGGCGCTTGCTCGGGCGGCCGCATGTGGTTCTTATTGTACGCTTTGGTGTGTAATTAGGTATTTTTAGCCTGCGGAGGCTCTTCCCCGCCGGGGCTCTCGCCGCTGTGCCCGAGGGAATCTCTCAAGGTTGCTTTTTATGGGCATTTTTCCCCTCCGTGCCCGGGATGAGGAGCGGGATCCCAACTTTCCTCCCCCAGCGGGGCGGTGGGAGCCGCTCCTGGCTCTATCCCTGTTGACTTTAGCAGCATCTTGAGTTCCTCCAGCTCAAGCTATTGTTTAACTACGAATCTGGCCTCTGGCGATGTTTTTTCTCCCCTCTCCCCCCTCCTCCTCTAAGCCGAAAGACTCTTAAAGTACTGAGCAACCTGAAATACCATCCGCCTGGCTGTCAGAAAACGTGCTCTATGGCTTAACCCTTCCCGGGGCAGGAATCTCACTTGTGAGGACTTGCTGCTCCATTGCCTTTCCCTCTTCTTCTTCCCCCCCCCCCCAGCCTCCCAATCCCCTTTTCTGCTCATCCCTAAAAAGTGCTGCGGTTCCTACCTGTGGTTAGCGCTAAGCAGGGCCTGGGGGTGATGCACAGCAGTGGTGCAGGGGTGGATTAACTTTATACCACCTCTTGTTCTGGAGCATCTCACCTTGGTAAAGTAGTTGAACGGCTTCTGCCTGTCCAGCTGGTGCCCGCTGCTTCACGCTTTGCTCCCATTGCTTTTCCTGTCGTGATACAACACGGTACAATCTGTCCCCTTGTCAATGAGATCCCAGACCCTCCAGGCTAGAGCAGGGACCGTATGTTTGCAAAGTGTCTCGCACATCGTGGGTGCTATGTGGAAAACTAATAAGCTGCTGCGAGCAGCCGGTGTCCTGCAGCAGCTTGGGGCACATATGGCTGCATGGATGCAGGCCACCTGATGCCAGAGCAGGGGTTGCCATGTAGGAGGTGGTCCAGCGAGGTTAGTGATGGGTTAGAAATGCTTAGCTAAGAAATAGGGCTCTTTCCTCCTACTGCGGACAAACAGCGTGGTGCCTGGCTTCATCTTGCTGCATCAGAGCAAGGCTTTAGGTCAGGAAAAGCAGTTTCCGTGTGATGGAGAACCTGCTTGCTCAGCAGCTCTGCGTTTGGAAGGGTGCAGTCAAGTCTAAGAGCAACGGGGAGGAACACGGCTTTATTTGAAACACGGTTTGCGTTGCTCAGGTTAGGAACAGTCTTTTGCCCACTGTTCCCTGAGCCATCCCAAGGAATGCAGTGGAGAAGGTTTGTACTAGTCACTTAAAGAATCATGGAACGATTTGGGTTGGAAAGGACCTTAAGATCATCCAGTCCTAACCCCCTGCCAAGAGCAGGGACACAAAGAGACAAGATACAACAGACACAGGACTCCAGAGTTAATAACCGCTGTCATAACAGCACTTGAAGGCCAGAACATGCTCCCAAGATACCTTTGTGGTCCTGTAAAATAAAGTGAAGGGATGATAAGCTTCCACCTTGCATGGAAGTGCCTGTCCCATCGCACTGTGGCCGTGCTGCTGGCTCTCTTGCTCGTGCTGTGACACTCAATAGTTTCTTAGCACAGTGGCTTTTCAGTGCTTCACTTCCACATCGAGTCCTTTCTGTGTAGTTCTTAATGGCATATTCCTAGTGTGTTTGCAGGGAAAAGGGCTTTGAAATGGGGCTTGAGGGTGTTTTAAGGACCTGGGAGCAGATACACTCTAAATCACAGTGAAGAGAGATTTAAGTCACAGTGTCAATGGCTTGCTTCACGCTAAGATTTCACCTTTGAAGGTCCCCTTCTAACCCCAACTATTCTATGATTGTATGGTTCTACCTCAAAGTATTGATATTGCTGTGATTCTGCTGGTGCAGGGATGGACATGCCTGCATTTTGGGTTGGTTTGGGTGTGTTTTACCAAACAACTCCATTCCAAAAGGGCAGTTCGGGCATTAAACCTGACCCCTGGTGCTCTGTGAAGCTGGAATAAACCCAGGTGCAGAAAGGATGTTGCTGGTGGGAAGATACACGTCCACTTCCTCACTGTCGTAACTGTTCTCAGCCCCTGGGGTTGCCTCCAAATACCACAGTTATCTCTTGTCAGCTCTTTATCTGAAGGGCAAAGGCAAGGGCCAAGTGTGTGGTGGGAGTTCCCTAGGGCCCACACCCAAAACAGTGTTATTGGGTGGTCTGGGAGGGAGCACTGGTGTCTTCTTGGCCCCAGTTAAACCCTAAGCCCTCCCAGCTCAAGCCTTTGATAGGTGAAGATAAGCACATTGCAGCTGAGAAGCAATGTGAAGTTCATGTGAGATGAATGCCTGTAAAGAGTTACCAGCCATTCCTTTGCTGTTAGAGGAGATGGATAATAAGGAAGAAGAGGCTGACAGATCTCTTCACATTGAAGCTGGTTTATGCCTCACTGAGGGATGTGACATGGGGACTCTGTGCTGGCTCCTGGCTTGCTCTTCCCAAGCTTTTGGTTCTGCTGCTCATCCCATTTGCAGCCTGTGTGCTAGCATTGTCCCTGCTTTGAGCCCTCTGAGGGGCCTTATTCTGCTCTGACCTGGTATTTATGAAGGGAGCTCCTATTTATAGGACAAATACAGGTTCTATAGGAAGTGTTGCCAAGGATATGGATCCTGTTCCAAACAATAGAGCCTGTATTTTGGGGGGTAACAGCGGCTGTCTCCAGCCAGGAAGATGTGGAAGTTGCTGGGGGAGGTGGGTTTGATTCCCCTTGTTCTAAGGGAAGGGCTGCTGGCTTCTGACAGGGAAAGGCACAGAGGGACAAGCAAAGGGAGAGGGATGACAAAGGGAGGGTTTGACAGAGCCGAGTACGAAGCTGCAAGTGATGCTGATACTAATGAACTGATGCTAATAGTAGTGGTGACCCTACGTCTGCTCAGTGACAGCTCTCCTTCTATGAGACTATGCTCCAACTCCTCACCTTTCTTTACAAGCATCTTCCTGGCAGGAATCCTTTAGCACTACACATGCCTGTACAGGTGATCCCATTCCCCCCTGCGGAATGGGACCCACATCACATTGGAAACCCCTTTGACTCACTGGTTTTGTGCAGCACTTGAAATACACCCTTGCAAGGCTCTGCTTAAATAAAGTTCTCACCCTCCCTCCCCGTCGCTGCCAGGAGCCTTGTAAACCAGCCTTAATTCAGTGTTTTATGTGCTCGCTGGCAAGGAGTGAGTTAGTCTGCTCTAGGGAACGCACCTCTTGGAACTAGGTTCCAGCCCAATTCTTTCTCTCTGCCTTTTTCCCCCCCATCCTTGATGTAGCCGGTGAGTCACCCCTGACAGAGCCTTAATTGCCTGTGCTGATGAATGGGATGCCCTACAGGTAATTGCTCGGTCTTTGGTGCCTTCCCATCCATTCATTAGAAGGGGAATAAGGGTGGGGAGAAAGCTGGTGGACTCTGCTGTTGCTGTGGCCTGACTCTGAGGTGCATGACTACAACAGCCATGCCAATTAAATCACATCACCATCTGCTCCAGAGCAAGGGGGAGGCATTCCCCTTCCTTAGACCTACCTGTGAAATGCCCCGCTGCTGTCTCCCATCAGGAGCCTCAGGCTCTGCTCTCTGCCTGCTCCCTGTGTGTAGTCCAACCCCCCCCCCCCCCCTTCTCCCTTTTGTCTCCTTTGTGTTGCTGGGTTCTTGCCCTGGTTTGCTTTGTGCACCTCACTGCTGGCAGCCAGCGCCTGCCCTGCGGCTGCTGCTGCTGTGGAGGAAGAGGAGGTGGAGCTGGTGAGGCTGCAGGAAGGTGTCTGGACTTGACTGTGGGCAGAGCACGACCGCAGGGAGCAGCGCTGCTGATGGGGAAGCAGGAGGATGGGTGTTAGAGCTGAAGCCGTGCTCCCTAAAACACCATTGGAGCCGCTGCGCTTGCCGGTGGCCACAGCCTGGCTCTTTGGAGGGGGCTGCCTCCCGCAGCATCGCCTGCATGTGGTGGAGCAGATGTCTGTGTGGATGCTGGGATTCCTTGGATGATCAGAAGGGAGGGAAGCTGCCTGTCACAGCTACCCTGCCTTGCCATCTGAAGCTCCCTCTGCTTGCTGGTTGATTGCCATCGCTCTCAAGAGGAGAGCTCACGCTGACAGGGCTGGGTACCACCGAGCAGCTCTTCAAGAGGCCTTTTTGGGCTGAAAGAAGCTGTACAAATGGCTTTGAATTCATTGCTTTGCCCCTCTTTTCTCCCCTGCCCAGCAGCTTGGGAAGGGCTGATACCCTGAATGTAAGTTACTGCTTGCCCTCTGGTTGCTGGGGCATTGCTTAGCCCTGGCCCAAAGGGAGCTGACTCCAAGCTGGAAGACAAATGAATGTGGAAGCACGTGGGTACGGTTGTCTCCAGCTAACCTGGGAGCAGCTGTGGCATGCACAGCTTCCACACAGGAGCTGTCACAGGGGTGTTGATGCCTGGGATGGGTTTTGCTCTCTGGTATGCGGGAGAACAAGGCTCACACCATTGATACACACAGGGCTTGCTGGGCTGGGTGGGAACTGGGACCCATCAAGCCCAGATTCCTTTTACAAGGTGGGGTGGACAAATATCACACCTTAAGGAGAAAGTGTGAGAAGCAAGAGGATGGGAGAATAAAATACACTCCTAACCTTTGTTCTCAACCTTCAGATGCACCCAAACAGCACAAGCAACACTCAACACAGGTGGGTCTTGTGCTAAGCAGGATGCTCTCACCCCAGCCTGCTTGCTCCTATGGGAATGGCCCTGTTTGCTTGCCTCAGCACCTATAGCTGCCTGCTCCTCGTTGTGGCAGGGACAATGTGTTGGAGTTGGGCTCAAGAGTATTGTGGACCTTGAAGCAATGGATCTTGACCATCAGAACTGAGCTGGCACCCCTGAAGTTCTGGATTTAGGGCTTCAAAGAAGGGCAAGATTGATTAAAGCCCATGAGAGCTGCATGGTTTTAGCCTCTCACTTGAACTTTGCACATCAGGTCACTGTGTTTTGTGCAGTCATTAAGCGATGGGATGGAGGTGTTTGGTACAGAGTAGAGTCTGTCTGAACAGTCTCAAGCTCACATAATGCACTTAAAGGGCTGTGCAGGGCAGATGACAGTGATTTGCACTTACACATAACTAAACGTAGCTTATTCTTGAGTGGGATAATGTCTGCTCTGTGCTCTCCTCCTCACCTATGTAATGAGTCCCTTCACCTAAACCCCAATGCCAAGCATAGAAGTTATCTTATCACTACTTGCCCCTGTCAAAAGCCCTTCTCCAGGCTTCTGGTCAGCCCCTTTAGACATGGGAGCTGCTCTGAGGTCTCCCTGGAGCCTTCTCCATGCTGAACAAGCCCAGCCCTCAGTCTCAACACATGAGCATCCTTTCTCTACCCCTCTCATTCCCCTCGGAACTGCACTCCTCAAGTACATACGTGTGTGCCTGCTTCAGAGAGGGGATCAAGAGCTCCTTGTCTCTGAGCTGCCACCTCCCTGGCTGCCTTGGTGCTTGGCACAGAGTGCTCAAGTGCTCTTTGGGCTGTGTAGACAGCCAGAGAATGCAGGTGAATGGGCTCTCAGGCTGTCCTAGGAGGGGAGATGAAGGCAGGGAGTGTGATAAGCAGGGTCAGGGATGCCTGTGATCACAATAATACCCATGCACTGCAGCAGTCACCCTTGCTCCAAGCTGAAACCTCGGGCTGCTCTCTGATGAGATGCTATTATACGTAACTCACTCAGCTTTGTGTTGTCCCTGCTATAGAACTGCAATAGGAGGGTTTCTGACCTCTCTGGTGTGCATGGGGACGTGCCTTGGGTGTCCCGCATGCACTAAAGATCCATTTTAGTTTGCCATAGAGAAGCTGCCTTGCTGTCATGTCCAGATCTTGCTGTTTTGGGCAGGGGGATGAGCCAGTGATGAAGTCCAAGGAGACTGTTCTAGAGCTGCTGGCAGCTCCAATGGTCAGGCCTTATTTTAGTTCCTGGAGTTTGGATGAGTAAAGAGAACAGGCTCCTCCTGCCAAATCCTCTCTGTGTTTTAGCAAATCCAGCCTGCTAAGGCAAAGGGTTTTTTTCCTTGCTCATAAGTTGAACAAGTAAAGAAACTTGAGCATAAGCTGCTTTTGACATTTCTACATGGCATGTTATCTGCTCTGCCTTTTGTCTCCCTTGTCAGAGCCAGAAGACCCCTCCTTTCATTCACCCACCCCATCTGCCTCCTCCTGCCCCTGTTTTAAGGCTCAAAGCCTCCCCCATGGATGCTCTGTAGCATTCCCTGGTTGGGAGCTTCCACCCATTGAATGTTCCCATCAAAGCTGTTTTCTTGTTCAGGAGTGTGTTATTCTCCCTTGATATATTTCACCACTGAGATTTTGGTGTGAATCAGGGTGAGCTGTGCAGGCTGGAGACAGTCACCTCCAATGATGCTGCCGACACCAGCATCCTGCCCTTGGTAGGGCTTGAACCATGTTCCTGTGCTCTGTGAATGACGGATCACAGCATCTTTACATGGAAAGGGTCAGGGGGAGGCGAGTTGGATCTCGCTTTTAATCCAAGAGTGGATCTCCTGCTGTCCATTTGAGTTCTTTATTAGTAATAGGCAGAGAGTTGGGCACAGCTTTGGCAGAAAAGCTTTAGCCTTTGTCCATGTTTTGTGCTTTTAGAGGGATGTTTCATGAAACCATCTCTGTTGGAAGCCCAAACCGCCCCTATGCACCCTGTGACAGTGTGATAGGGATTATCCAGGGCCAGCGAGTGCTAACTGTGTGTGGAATGGCCTCACGTGCTGCTTCTCCCTCTCATTCCAGGTGAGAGTATGGCGCTACCTGAAAGGCAAAGACATCGTCACTCACGAGATCCTCTTGGATGGTGGGAACAAGGTGGTTATTGGTGGCTTTGGGGACCCTTTGATCTGCGACAACCAGGTCTCGACTGGGGACACGAGGATATTCTTCGTCAACCCTGCCCCGCAGTACATGTGGCCGGCGCACCGCAACGAGCTGATGCTCAACTCCAGCCTCATGCGCATCACCCTGCGCAACCTGGAGGAGGTGGAGCACTGTGTGGAAGGTGAGGCTGGAATGTGGCTGCCGTGGTTCTGTTGGGAATCGCGTGCTCTTGGCTGGTAAATGGTTGATTGGGCTGGAATTGAGTGATTGTAAAGCCCTTTCCAGCCCAAACCAGTCTGTGATTGGCAAATGGTCTCGCTGGGGATGAGGTGGAGCAGTTCTGTGTGTGACCAGGGTCATGCTGCTCTATGTACTCTGCTGTCACTGGCATTGACCTTGCTGTTACAGGCAGTGATTGCAACCAAGGTACAGCCAAACAAGGTTGTTTTATGTTGTTTTTACCCCAGATTCGGTGTAGGTTCTCTCTGCAATGACCCCGATGTGGGTGGGAGCATCCTCACTGCAAGACCTAACACAAGGGTGTTGCAGGCACTTAGAAGGGAATTTAGGTTCCTCACACCTGAGTTGGATTTTCCTATAGGTTTAGAGATGAGAAGTCAATGGGTTGATCTTGTGGTGAAGGACTGTCCTTCATGGTAGTTACTCCTTGCTTTCCAAGCCAGCCCTGTGGACTCCTGCAGGGATCCAAGAAGCCAACTAAGTTCTGCTAATGGGTAAAGCTTGCTCCTCCAAGGTGTAACTTAGAACCAAGCCGAGCAGCTGAGTGATTGGGGTGGGTATGAGGTGTGCTTCTGTATTGTGGTGAAGCCCTGTATCCCTTACACATTAATCTCTGGATCCTTTGCTCCCAAAACTCTCTGATGATGCAGGTTGGAATGTTGTGTGCTGCTTATGGAGTACATGTGCATCATGTTGACGTGAGGGTGGCTGAGTTACTAGTGCTGCTGTGGGTGTACCAACATAGCTGTAGGGAAGAGCTGAGGGGGAGACAGCCCATATGTGTTCTTTAATAGTGCCTTAGACATTCAGGTGTGGAGATGTGCCTCTATGGAGTGCAGATCTGGATGCCCAACCACCTTAACCATACTCCCCTTCATAATATAATATAATATAATATAATATAATATAATATACAATTAATAATATAATATACTCCCATTCATCCCATAACCCATTCACTGGCTTCTCTCTTCCCCCTTTATGTGTTCCAGCAAGAGCTCCAAGCTCATGGGGGAATGTGGTGCCTCCAAAGCCCTTTGCTAGGGTCTGAGCATGTCCTGAAAGCAGATAAGTAAATAAGGGAAGGAATGCAGGAATTCTGCACAGACAACAAATAAACATGCAGATTGGCTCCCTCTTCCCCTTGGATGTGCAAAGGAGAGGCCATAACCCCTTTTTCCAGCTGGGAATGCTGACAGAGGTAAATGACCGAGCTCATGGCCTGGGAAGCTGGGAAAGGGCTGGTTCAGCAAAGCGGCTCTCGAGGCACTGTCTTGAGTGGTATTTGCAAGTGGGAGGGATACTATATACATATATATATCCCATGTATTGAAAAGTATCAGTTCTGCTCCTTCTTTGCACGTACTAGAGAGGGATGGAGGGATGCTGTGGATTTGTTAACCCTGAGCAAACATTTGGATTTGTTAACCCTGAGCAAACACTTGGAAGAATTCTGGCTTCACTGCTTTCTGTGTTCTTTGTCATGTTCCTTTTGCACTCACTGGATGTGAGCTGGAGTGGCTGAGCCAGTTGGGTCCTGCTTGTGATGAAGGACGTTGTCCCTTAAGGCCCCTGGGATGTAAGGAGGGATATAGTTTTCCTCCTAATACAATAGATTCCGTGCAGAATGGGACCCATTCCTGCCATGGACAGGGACATCTTCCACTGGACCAGGTTGCTCTAAGCTCCATCCAACCTGGCCTTAAACACTGCCAGGGATGGGGCAGCCACAGCTTCTCTGGGCACCAGCCTGGCTGGTGGCTCAGGGCCACGGGCTTTCTATGTGCTAACAGGTTTGTTATAGAACATGGGGCAAATTGACCACCAAAACCATGGTTTCCCTCAAGCCTTACTTAAAGTTCAGGCCTCTCCTGAGGTCTGCAGAAGTCCCTTTCGGCTCACCCATGCAAACCATGGAAACCCATGCAAAACTGGGCATGAGAACCTGCTCCTGCCACCCTGGGAACCATTTCTGAGCTCTTGAGTGTGAGAATTTAGCTCCAGGACTTGTTTCCCATCAGCTCTTCAAAGCGAAGCTGCCCAGAACATTGCTCCGTGCTGCACTTTGAGCTGGAAAACAAACTTCGGAGTGCTTCTGCAGAAAGAATGGGAAGAATGGTGGCAGCTGAGTGGAAAAACATGGATGTTTTGAGTGTCTTCACCTCCTGTCGTTTGGAAAAATCCCAGCTATCTCAATCTTGCCTAAGAGGAGAGTTCAAACCAGGGCATCTCTGTGAAACAGCTCAGGTTAGAGCGGAACCGGTGTGTTTGGGTTACACTCAGTTGTGGTCATAATGCTTTGAGCAGCTGTAGTCCAAATGCTTCAGCTAAGCTCTGCAACTGCCTTTAGCACTGAGGGTGCCTGGAGGGAAGGTTTTGGTGCTGAGCAACACTGGGATGGGTGTGGGATGCTGGGACACTGGGTCCGTGGATGAAGGAGGGTGTTCTGGTGCCTCCATGGGGAAATGCATGGAAAGGGAGATGGCCCCAAGCAGCCCCCAGTGATGTATAGCATCAGGAGTGGATTTCCTCTTGTTCAGGATTATCTGGATGAGGCTTCCAGGGAAAGAAACAGGGAAGGTCAGGTTGGATATAAGGAGGAAGTTCTTTACTGTGAGAGTGGTGAGGCGCTGGCACAGGGTGCCCAAAGAAGTGTTGAGTGCTCCATCCCTGGCAGTGTTCAAGGCCAGGTTGGATGGGGCTTGGAGCAACCTGTTCTGGTGGAAGGTGTCCCTATCCATAGCAGGGGGTTGGAACTGGATGATCTTGAGGTCCTTTCCAACCCAAACCATTCCATGATTCTATGATAAATGCAGGGCTTGCTGGTTCCTGCATGAAGAAGAGAGCTGGGGTCACTGTGCAGCTCAAAGAGCATCCCAAGGCGCACCAGGAGCATGCTCCATGGTAGCTGCAGTGCTCTCCTCGCCTTGCTCTGCCCTGACAGAGCCATCAAGCACACTGTCCTGGAGCCCAACAGCTGACTAATCCCTGCCAGCTCCTTCCCTGTGTGTGTGGGGCTCACATTTCCCTTTGATCCCAACTGCACTTGAAGAAAATCAGGGCTTTTTGTGTGTGGTGTGGGAGGGGCGGCGTTGGCTTTGTGCTGAGCTGGCTGGGTGGAAGGAAGTACACATTAAACCTGTGTTAGAGCCTTGGTTAATGAGAACCCAGGGTTCCTCTTCAATAGCACCTGGCTTGTGGCATGATTTGCATTAACACTGGGGCGATTGCCCTGGTTGAGGCTGCTTGGCTGGCTTTGGAGATGTGTTTGGTGTCTGATGTTTGTGCCTCGATGGCATTCAATGGCTTCTCTGCTGCCTCCTCCAGCTTTGGGGCTGCTCCCTCTGTGTGGGCATCAAAGTGGGTGCACGTTGTGCTGGGTTGGTCACCTTTGGGTGCTGAGTCACCCAGCCTAGGATATAGAGGGGGCAAAAGGGTGTCTTGGGGTGCTGCTGTGAGGATAGAGCCTTTGGAACTCACTCCCATATCGATGTCCATGATAAAGCGAGCTGCTCTGGCTGGTGTTCAACATGCAGCGCGCTGCAGATGCTCCATATGTTTAAAATGTCACTTGGCTCCTGTTGGAGTTCTCATTCAGCCAGTCCAGAACTCTCCTCTGACTCTTCATCTCTGTGGCAACACTATTAATTACACCCGGGGAAGAGCTGCATCCGCTCCTACAGCATCAGTTCTCCTTGTGACTACTTGAGAGCAGGGCTGCTTTGCAAGCATCTCCCTTTAAGTCACACCATCCATCCTGTTTTGTCTATTCCCTGTTCACTTCTATCCTGTCCTCTCTTTCTCTTTTAGTTCTGTGCCTCCATAGAACTGAGACGTTTTGTTCTTGTAAACCAGCCCATGCAAAATCATCTTTTCAGGCTCCTTACACACACACTAAGGCACGCACAGTAGGCTCCTCTCAGCAAGGAAGTGGCATGGGGCTGTGTTAGGTGATTCGGGCTGTGGTCACTTCCCGTGCTCTGGTTTCTTTGCAGCCCTTCTCCACCCCTGCAACTATTCCTTTTGAATCCATCATTGTGCTTCGGAACAGGTGAGGGAGGGGGCTGGAAGAGGGTTAGTGTGTGGGTTTCTTCTTAAAGAAGGTTTTTTTCTTCCCTTCCCTCCTCTTCTTGGCTCTGTTTTGCATTGGAGATAATGAGAACAGCATCAACACCTCGGGAGGGTGGCTGAGCTAGCCAGCAGCTGTAAAATGTAGTGAGGAGAGAATCCAGCACTGAACACTCCTGGGGCCCTTCCTGCTTCCCCATCCGCAGCAGGCAGCTTGGGATGCGGCAGTGGCTGGACCAGGGTTCCTCTGCCGCTGTATCTGAGTGGCGCTGGGGAAAGCAGGGACTGCTGGTGGATGGATGGATGGATGGATGGATGGATGGATGGATGGATGGACTGAGCCAGATCCCATCCCTAACCAGATCTCATCCCATTCTGGTGCTGCAGAAGC
>JBCJKH010045095.1:0-13986 GCA_039877255.1 Loriculus beryllinus
GTGGAAGGGGTCCCTGCCCGTGGCAGGGGTTGGAGCTGGAGGAGCTTTAAGGTCCCTTCCAACCCAAACCAGGCTGGAATTCTGCTTTGAGTAGTTTATAGCAAGTAACACAGGTTTCTGCATGCCCAGCACCGCACTGGGCTGGTGCTCCAGGCAGCGAGGAAATCCTTGGACAAGCCTTGGGAACATCAGGGATTTAAGCAATATCCTTGAAGACACCAAAACCTCTGTGGCTTGGCAAAAGGCTGGAGCAGACATTCAGCATCCCAATGGGATTTAATCCTCTTGAGCCAGACTGTTATCACAGCCCCACGCTGCCGGGTCTGGGGTCAGAGGCTCTGGCTGAGCTGGAGGAGCTTTAAGGTCCCTCTCGCTGTTGTTTTTCCCTGTTTCTACTCATTTTCCACCAATTTCACTCTCTGCTCTCATTACCCTTCCAAGCCAGTTCCAGCCTCTCCACTGCCTTTCACTCCCTGCACAGCCTGTTCCTTACCATCAATAACCCCTCTAATGACCCATTACCGTCATTAACACCTTCAAGGGCTTCAGCATCAGCTGTGCTCTCCCCAGCTGCCCAACCCCGGGGTTCTCTGCCTGCATCTGGGTGCATTTTCCCAGCAGCAGCATTGACCAGATGTGATGTACAGGAGACCTCGCAGTGGGTTTTGCATCGAACCAGCACATCCACAACATCAACTCATGGATCAGTCCCCAGGGACCCGGGAGCCCCTTTGAATTAGTTTAGACCCCGAGGTCCAAGTGTGAAGATGAGTTTTGTGCCTTTCCAAAGGCAGGGTGAGGTGTTCCTGAAACCACCTCTGAAAGGGTGCTTGTGCTGCCAACTCTTCTCCCTAGCAGGCATCTCCCCTCCCTGCTGTGCATGGAAGAGCTGAGAGCCAGAGGAAAGCTCGCTGAGTCTGCAGGGCTGGAGAGCTGCTTCTGGGGATGCTTC
Organism: Loriculus beryllinus; assembly: GCA_039877255.1. Lineage (NCBI taxonomy): Eukaryota > Metazoa > Chordata > Aves > Psittaciformes > Psittacidae > Loriculus > Loriculus beryllinus. Next base: position 953 of record JBCJKH010045095.1, read on the forward strand.
TGATCTTTTCCTGGTCCATCCTGTTGCACCCTAAAGGCAATTCCCTGCAGAAAGGTATTCCAAAGGGTGGAGGTCATAGAATCAACCAGGTTGGAAAAGACCTTTAAGATCATCCAGTCCAGCTGTGGATGGTGAAGGTGAGCAGATGAATAAGCTTGGCTGGGGAGGCCTTCCCCAGCAGAAGGGCTCTCGGGAGATGCAGTTGGTCTCTTCCCCAAACCGGTCACTTCTCCTCCAGTGCAGAAGCTCCTCCAGTGCCTCACTGGGGCAGGGCTGGACCCTGCATCACCTCCTTTGAGGTGCTCTGGTGTGCGCAGCGTTTGAGCCTCCCGTTGTGATCGCTCTGCTCCTGTTTGAGCTCCATGGCTCAGAGCTGGCTCCTGCAGCACTGCCCTTATGGGGCTGCTCCTGAATCATCCCCGGGCAGCCGATGCTTCCAAAGCATCTGACCCAGAGCTTCCCTTTGGTCCAGGCTGAGCTGTGAATCCACATCCCCACCCAGCCCCTTGCTCTCTGCCAGGTCACCACCACCATCATTATCCGTGCTGGTCGGGGTGACCCGTTCCAGGCAGGGTCTGTGTATTGTGCCCTCTCTCTGTTGTTGTTCCTTGGCTTTGCTGTTGTTCCTCCTTCCCTGGGAAAGCCCAGCAGTGACCGCTTGCCCTCTGCAGTCCTCGGCTCCAAGCTGTGGGATTCCTTTCCCAGGAAAAGGAGTTCTCTCATCATAAGCCCCTGGTGTGCCCTTGGGGGCAAGTTCTCTGCTGCTGCTGAACTGATGCAGCCAAGCACCACCTCCTGGCTTCTCCAGGTTCTCCCCTTCATCCCGAGCATCATCACGGCCTCCTCACAGCTCTCCCAGGGCTGTTCCATGGTGTGCTCGAGGCTTCTGAAAAGTCAAGTTAAAATGTGTCAGCTTTCACTGTGCTGTTTTCCTGCATCTTCCCATGGGATGCTGCTGTGCTCTGCCTGAAATGAAGCTGGGAACAGCTTGCTACCATCTCACCTGCTCTGCCCATTTTCATGAGCATCAGTGTCCCCTTGTCAGCTCCCTGTGCCACCCAGGGTGCTGGCATGGGCACCACAATGGTCCTGCTGCAGTGCCAGGGAGGCTTCCGCAGGCTCCAGAGCAGGAGATGGGGTAAACCCCAGCATGAACCAGGGCAGGGACAGATGCAGGTTTGTGTCTCTTTGGCCACATCGGGGACCTCTATCCAAGCTTGGTGCTCTGTCAGCACCAGTGATGGGAACACTCCAGCTGCCTCCCTGCCCCGCTCAGCCCAGCAGGAATTCCAGCACCTTCACTGCTTAGAAAACCTTTGCTTTTCCCCCTGCTTCCCATTCCTGACTGCTTGCCAGCTGAGCCTCAGCCCTGTCACTTTCCTCACACCCTATGGAGACGGTGCACCATGGCCAAGGAGCCTCTGGTTTTGGTTTGCAGCCTCAGAGATCCTGCCCACCTCAAGGAAGCGCTTGCTCTGGAGCCGAGCTCTGTGTCCTTCAGCCTGCAGCGAGGTGCTGAGCTGCAGCACTCAGTGAGGAGAAGCTGCTGCCAGTTTGATGGAGCTGTTGGGCAAGCCTCCAGCCCTGCAGACCTCCAGCAGCCTGGTATTAGGGTGTAATTTGGGCTTCACATCTCCAGTCTCTGGTGCAGGGATGTGGTAATTGGATAAAGGGGTTGAATTGCCCCCACTGACGTGTGCGGCTGCTCCTGCTGTCCCTCGCCTCTGCAAGGAGGAAAGTGGGGCCAAATGATTCAACCCCTGCATTGATGCCGTGCCGGCAGATGGAAGATGGTGCCTGCCCCATCCCTGGCAGTGTTCAAGGCCAGGTTGGACACAGGGGCTTGGAGCAAGCTGCTCCAGTGCAAGGGGTCCCTGCCCATGGCAGGGGTTGGAACTGGATGAGCTTTAAGGTCCCTTCCAACACAAACAGTTCTATGATTCTATGAAAACACAGCAAGTTGTCTTTCAAGGAGTTGTTCTTGCCATTTATTGAGCTACTTTGAATGGTTTTCTGCGTCTTATCCCTGACAATAGATTTCAGATTTTGAGCTGTTTTCTTGACATACATTCCTGAGGTGGGTGGATGAGCAGAACAGAAGCATGGGTTAGTTTTGCTTCATTTGGATTTCACCTTGTATACAACTTTCTTATTTCTGTAATTGAGCCATCTTTACCAGTTCTGCTGCACTCATGACAATACAGGGAAGCTGTTGAATTCCCTTAACATTAATTTGTTTTTGCAAGTGAAAAAGCAAAAATAGTTCCTTTTTTTTATTACTTTTTTTTTTTAATGCAAACTGTGCTGTCTTTCCTGTCTGCACCAGTTGGAAAGCATTTGCAAATGCTCCTGTCTCAGATGCTGAAAACTGCCTCCTCATATGTTTTCCTGATTAAGAAATGCACTCTACCAAATGGCAGAGTTTGCTCAGCTGGAGTTGACTGTTTGGTTGGGATTAATAAGCAGTTCTCCTCTTCCCATACATCTTCCTGTTTAGCATAAAAGAAAACAAATTACTTTGGGTCTTTCTTGTTTATTTGTTCTTACACAAAAAAAGTACATTCTGGGAGCTTTTACAGTGCTTCTGCTCCTAGAAATGCAACACGAAAGCAACTTGCATTGGCTGCTGGTGCCTAACAAGTTCCGTGCCTGGCAGTGTGAGAGCCAGCTGGTTAAGCTGTGAATACTGAGGGAGAGAGCAATAACTGACTGAGCTGGGTTACACAAACTCTGATGGGGATTTATTGGTAGATTTTCTTTAACAAAGACAAGAAGAGGCAAATTTAGTGCTTGGATTGATTGCTCAGGAAGCTGGAAATCCTTCGAGGAGAGGACCAGCACTGCCCAGGCCAAGCAAAGCCATTATTTCTCACGCTGTCTTATATGTGTGCCTATTTCTTTTTTAAACTTTTCCCATATGGCAGCCACTTTATGGACTCCAAAAGTCTATTGTTCTGACTCTATTCAACTTTGAAAATGTCACTGGATTTGACAAAACCATCACACAAGTTTCTAAAAGAGCAATAAATGGAGAGAGCTTTCTCACTGACACCTGCAGCTGGGCATTAAAAGAACTTATAGCTCTTGAATGTCCCAAATGCAGCCTAAACTCAGCAGGGCTAGGGTGCCCAAAACTAACAGGTCTGCTATTAGGTTATGAACATCCCCAAACTCTGTCGTTCGGGACCGCTGACTTGACCAGGTCCACCAACTGTGATCGGTATGTGATGAGAGTTCCAAAAGATGATGGGTAGATGATGGCGTGATAAATACTTCTGGGCTTTTATTCCCCCCACTACTATATTCTAAAATTCTTCCTTTTCATCTTTATGTGTTGATCTTTTTATTTTCTGAGTAACTTTGGCACATTATTACATACATGTGTGTACGTACATGTGTGAATATAGAAGCCACATTTTCCCATCAAGGCCCACTGTTACATTTCAGGTTACAGATGATTCTTTTTTACAATTCTTTACTTTTCCCTTCTGGTTACAGTTTCTGAAAAGACCATTGCATCAAATGGAACTTTCTGAGATTGGCTTTTCCTCAAAAGTGGAGATTTTTCTCTCCCAGGCTGGAGAACAAATTCTTTTCAGGCTTTTTCTCACATGTGGAAAAGCAAGAGAAGAAAAAATAGTGTTCTGTTGTCTAAATAAGATAGATCTGCTTTATTTTACCTTCTTTTCTGAACAGACTACAGGGACTTGGTTAAATGCTTGGTTAAGTGTGGGGTATGAGATGAGAACTGAGCCCTGAATCCTCACAGCAGAAAAGCTGGGTAATTTGTAACCTGAAAGAGGTTTCTCTTCCCGACATGCAAATGCTTTTACACATTAAAAGAGTTTATTTTAGGACCTGTATTTTTCAATGGAATCCAGCTTCTGGCTGAATAACCACGTTTGGTGGGGATTTAATGTGAAATAAGAGACAACAGCCTGTAAGACCTTACAAAGGACAAATTTCACTGAATATGGAGGTCCCTTTTCTCTGAAAGCCACTTGAACTGGCCCAAAATCATTCATGAAAGCATCTTTGTGAAACGTCTGTTTCAAAATGCGCCCAGTGAATTAAATACCACAAGGTGCTCATTTAACACAAGAGCATACAAAGAGCTGTGCTGGGTAAGGAGAGAAGTTGCCAACATGGTACCCGACCTCTGTCATAGAGAGATGCAGATGCAGAACGGACACATGGTGCAATTCCCCTGGACCTCCTCCCAGCTCCCAGCAATCTGCTATTCTGGGACTACTTGAGCCAGAGGTGGTATCTTTGTGTTTAACAGCCCTTGATGGATTTTTCTGCAGCTGTCTGCTCCTATTTCTGGCATGTATTTATGCAAAATAACAGCCACGGAGAGCAGCAATAGTGTCTCATTATACACTGGCCAGGAGAAACAGCAAATAGCTCTCAACCTCCAAAGTTAGAAGGTTTCCAGACTTTTCCATTTCCAGTTCCCATTATAATTCTAGCGTTTAACCAGCCACTTTAGAGCACTCGTATTCCTTGCCAAACAGCCGTGCAAAGCTGCCAGTTTTCATTCTTTTGACTTGAGAAACACTTATGTTTTGTTGTGCCTCTTTATTGAAGGTAGTGTTACATGGGTGTTTCCTAATATCAGCTGTGTTCAGGAATCTCTGTTGTACAATCAAAGGATAATTTCCCCTTAAGAGTTACACCGGCCTTTTGCAAGGCTATAATATTTCCCGTTTCATCTGTCTGTAGCCTGTGGCAGTCTTAAGGGGAGAAAAAGCAGCAGCAGCAGAGCCAGGTAGATTCTGCTATATGGGCTGTTTGGCAGAGAGTGAGGGCTTCATGCTGTTGCCCATAAGTAGAAGTGAGCAGCAAAGCCCTACTGATGCACTGCTGAATGACCTGGAGCTATCATCTTCTGAAGGATATTTCAATGCAGGGCACAGGTGAATAGTACAAATGTTTTCAATGAAGTGCAATACAATCCTCATACTAGTCCCTTGGATAACTAAATGAATCCTTGTTTATCTTCTAACAAGGCAAATCATCTTTGTTTCGGCCAGCAGCTGCCTTTGCTGCAAAGGCACTGGCAATCTTTTTTTCTCTTGAATTTTCTAATTGAGTAACACAGATTAATTAAACTTGTGTGCAATAACCCATCATGTTGCCTTTGGCACTAAAGCCACTTAAGAAATTGTTATCCCTATCCCCATCTTCTCGTTTATCCTGTGGAGTATGATACCCTGTTTTGTTTTGCTGTTTGTAGGTCATGTTGTGTATTCAGACACTCAATCAATTCAGATATTAAAAAGAGAAAAGGAAACATAACTTAAATCAGCGTTGTCTAATACACTCCTTTAAATCACAGTCAAACAGATGGTGGCATTGTCCCGACCCAGGGAATGGAGAGTAGTGGGGATCCAGCAGGACCGAGTGCCTGGGAGTACAAAGTCTTTGCCAAAGACAAAGTGTTGTAGAATGACAACTTTGGAGCAATTACTCTCAGTTTTGATTTAGCTTGAATTTTCTTGCTTCTGCTTCAAGCCTGAGCATGTGCCTAAAATCTCATTCATTTTCTGCAAGTTTATCTGTCGGACTAATAGAAGATAAAATCTCTCCCCACAAATGCTGCTTCTTTCAAAGCATATTTTCACTTTACTTCAGTGTTTGCTGTTTTTCTTATCATAGCTAGAAAAACCTGCAGAGAACATGAATGTGAACTCCTGATGTGTGGCGTTTGAAGCACCAGTACTGAATACCATTAGTGCTAGATGAAGATTAATTTCTGGACGTCTAAATACTTTAGAAGTGTAAGATCTTCAGTTCCTGGTGTTACAAGTGACTAACCTGAAACAGGCTTATGGCAATGCATGCTTCACATTATCAACCCTCTTTGGAAGCATATTAGCTGGAGCAGCTAAATCCTAAGGCCCTAGAAACACCAAACACTTGCAAATCTTGGCTTTCTTTGTATCCTTCCTTATGACAGCTTTCTCCTTTTCTGCTGTATTCTATGCCACAGATGCACCTTCTCCGTATTTCTATTCACCTTCATGGAAAACACTCGTACGGGTTTGCACCAATAATGCTGTTTAGAGTCTGTTTGGGTTTGCGTGGCAAGGTTTTGGAATACAGAAGTGGCTATCTCAACCCTTATCTGATTTGTGAATGTCCTCATAGCAGTGCAGCAGACACCTCCACACTTTCTTCCACTGCTGACAGTCTCTTTGCCCTTTAATACAAGTGCAGCTGCATGACAGTCCTGCTTGAGATACCTTTTGTTGCCATCCTTCACTGGATGCTAAAGAAGTCCCAGCCATCAGGCAGCTCTGGCCAGCTGTGATAGGAGCACTGTGCTAGAGTGTCACCATTTTCTTGTGTTCTCCCTTCTGCCTGCCTACATTCACCTCTTACCTCTTGGCATATAATTTGTCAATTCCTCATTTGTCAATGTTCCTCATTGGAAGGGTTCTCTTGGTTTTTGCAGATGTACCAGGTGTGATTCAGGTTCATAAGAATGGTTGTCTCCAGCTTTTGTAGAAGTCCAGCAGTATCTGAGCTTTCCACCTTGAAATGATACCTGTGACATAAGATTTGTAAGACATCCATCACTCTCTGAGGCTGCAAATGGAAACCAAGCAGGATAATACCCTGCTTGTAATCCACCTGGATGTTCTTCCCTGGGGACCCCAAGAACATCAGTGACATAGGTAATAGTTAATAACCATATCATGGGAATATTGTTTAGAACCTATTTATAGCTAATATTTGTGGCTTCTCTACACAGCTTTTTGGCAGTTCTACCGTATGTACCATAGCACTTGCTTCCTTCCCCACACAAAGCTGTACTCTCTGGAGCAGTCTTCTTTGTTTATGGTAGTGATTACACTCTGATAGGCGATTCCAGACATTTAGACTTGCCCGGGGGGCACGAGCTCTCAAAGGAAGTGTCCTTGTCTTCTTTGTTTGCATAAACGGCTATGATTTTTTACCAAATGGCTTGCTCTGTGTGGGGTCTGACGAGAGAACAGAGCAGTGTTTGATGGTCTGTAAGGAGAGATGACCTGAGTGAAAATCCCAGAGGCAAATATCTCTTAAGCATTGGGAGAAATTCCAGGTGGGAACTTTATTTTGCATAGGGGCACAGTAATCTTCCCCAGCAATTCATATTTGGACAAAGGACCACCAGTATGAAGCCCTCAGGCTCACAGGTGGAGGGTTTCAGGAGAAAAGCACCCCAAATTCAAGTTTTTTGTTGCTAAAAGAGGCTTGAGAATGGACTTGAAAGGTGAAGGCACTGAATGCAAAGTGCATCCTACCTTCGGAGCAGCTGCATAGCACAGCACACTGTGTTCAGCTCTGCTCCTAGCTCAGCAGCCACTGGGTGCATTGATTCAATTTGCAGTGGAAAATGATGCAATTGTTTTACGCGTTCCACAGAGAGAAATGTCTGTATTTCATCAGAACAAACACATAAATGAGCAGCAGCTCTATAATCCGTCCTTCTTGATGGCACTAGAACTGAACACATTTTGCGCTGAAGCTATCAGCTCAGCTAAACTGGCAAGTGTTTCATTTGAACAGGAACAGCTTCAAGAAGGAGAGTTTAATAAGGCAATGGAAAGTTTCACATTCTTTTTCCTCCCCTCACTTCATACTAAATCAAATACATATTTTAACTCCATTTTTTGCTTTCTGGAGTATGCTGCATTCTTTAGCTTAAGAATGAGCATTGTAAGCTTCCTTGGAGCCAAACACATCTGCATGAGCTGGCTTCAAGATGGTCCTTTGTTGGAATGCAATTGCAGAGGTTGCCATTCCCACTGTTCAGTGTGGTGTGTACTCCTCATGTAAGATGTGGCTTTGGTGGTTCTATTTTCTTAACAATTCTTGTTATCCATAGGGCAGTGGGCTGACAGCTGTCAATGCAAAAAGTTTTAGGAAGGTGAGGATGGTTTCTTAAAGTCATATGTTTAAATACATGACACAAAGGGGGCTGAACATTAACGTCTTTCATACATCAACGCTTGGCAGCAGTTTGCTCTCAAATAAGAATGATGATCCTCTTATCTCTGCACGATGAGAGAACTTGCAGCCAGATGAGTGCCAAACTTCTCTGCGTAGCCCAACAGCCCCCATCAAGGCGAGGTTGCGCCAGACACATGGAAATCAGAGTTTGCAGGGAAAACTTTGAGCAAACAATTCCTGAAATCAGGTATCTTGAAGAGGGCAGTTTATCAAATCAAACTTACATGATTGCGGAGCAGCAAAGGAAGGAGTGGGGCAGGACAGGTCTTCCTTTATGAAAAGAGGGCCAAGCAATGCTACTGGAGGTCTGCAGCCGCTCTTGCTCTGCAGATAAGTCTGTCCCGCTTTGCATGCTTAGCATGCTGTCCTTGTGATTTGTGTGCTTCCTGAATGACGACAGATTTTATCAAGCAAGGCCTAAAGAGGAACGGAGGCTATATTTTGCTTCTTTCTTATTGCTGCCACTTTTATTAATGTCTTCAGAAAATCACTGTGTCTCTGGCTGCGTAGGCAGCTGTCTCACTCCTCTGACATGTAGTGTCTTTCGCAGAAGAGAACTAGTATTAAAATAAGAGTAAGCCATTCCTTTAGGTATGTGCACAGAGCAATTCAGGGACCATAAATGTGTTTACTGTGCTTTGAGACAGAGACCATCAAACTATGCTGTGTGAGTTACGGATAACTACGTGAAGTTATTTACAAGTTGCTGATTTACAACTGCTGAGGTATATTTGAAGACAAGTAATAATCCATAATAATTCACTGCGGTAGAATTGCTCCATAAAACAACATAGAATCATAGAATTGTTTGGGTTAGAAAGGACCTTAAAATCATCTATTTCTATACGTAGGGACACCTTCCACTAGACCAGGTTGCTCAAGGCCCTGTCCAACCTGGCATGATTTGCCCAGGAGTAACCACCAGTTTGGTGGTGGCAGGTGAGGCAGGAAGAGGGGTTACTCACATAATTCAAGCTTCCTTATGAAGATGCACAAGGGTAAGCTCCAAGAAGACAACATCTCTGGGCAAGGCCATCAGGTCTGCACAAACACAAGTGCATGTAAGGCAGAAATCCATGCACATGCTAAATGTCTGCTTTGTCACTATTCTTAGCAGAAAAGCCAAGGACTTTGTGAAAAATGACTCTTCCCTGGAGCTATATTTCGAAGCGTTTGGCTCCCCTTGGTTTCCGAATCAATCCCACATCAGCGCTTAAATAGAAACGCACTGACCATAATGTTCAAAGTCACTGATTTCCAGTATGAAGCTCATAGCAAGATTTTCAAAGGACTTAAAGAGTGGTGGGAATTTTGGGCCTGTATTTGTTGGTATAAAATAGGATGTATTTTCAAGCTGAAATGAAATCGTTTGGTTTAAAAGCCATTCCCAAGTGAGTGGACTGCTTTAGGGTAAAAACCGATCAGCTAAATTGTGTAAGCACCTTCAGAAATGTCTCAAGTGATGGAGTTTGAAATGCAGTAAATGCTGGGAAAGCTCCAGCCAGCAGCACCTCCATCCTCATCCATCCTGTAGACAAGTAGGAGCCATCCTTCCCCAAAGCTTTCACACTCCAATCTTTCACTAGGGTTTCCATTCATTTGGAATGAAGACTGGGCTGTCATTTCCTATCCCATTAGATGCTACCTCATACAGCATGGTCTGTAGACAGTGTGGATGCTAGGGTATCAGCACCAAAACACTCCACGAGAAAAGAGTAAGTACAATAGGCAGAGTAGAAAGGACGTCATGAAGGGTAAATATCCATACATCAGTAAGGTTAATTATTTGGGTCACCATAGAGCTCTTGAGCCCTGAGGGTTACTTATTAAATGAACATGGAATATTTTCTTCTTTCATAAGATGGGACAGAGGCCTTTTCCCTCCAGAAATCTGGAAAGAGCACGTCTTGACCTTAACTGACAGCATCTGCTTCTGTTTTGACTGTATTGATGAATAAGACAACAGCAACGTGGTGGTGTGTGGAGCCCTGGGGAATATTTGTAAGGCACATTAGTATGGCAATGCAAACTAAAACAGCTATTGACAAGCATGAAGTACAGAAGCTGTGATTTTGCCTGTAGCTATGACTGCTCCCCCCGCCTGGAAAACCTTGTCAAGACTGATCATTACAACATAAGGAGGCAAGAACAAGGTGTTATTCCCATGAAGGGAACCCAGCAGTATGGGGAAGGACAGAAAAGGGCTTAATGTTAATTCGTTGGGAATGCATACAACAGAGGAAGAGATGCTTCCTGTCTGGATCCCTTCTCATGGGAGAGTTTAGGAAAGAGGTCTCCTGGATTTTTGGCAATCCATCACATGTAGGAAACTTCAGCTGAATTTAATACGATGTTATTTGCTTTCTGTGCTTTTACTTTTGTAGTTTTTAATAAATACCTTTCTGGAATACACCTGAAGTCGTAACTCTTGTACGGAATCTTACAAGATGCTTTAAAAAGTCCTGTAGTAAGGATTTCTTTATGAAAACAGCAGTTACCATAATCCCTATAAAAACCGAATTATACTTCAGTAGACTTTCAATAAAGGAATACTAGACTTTTAATCAAGAGGAAAGTACTGTCACTGGTCCTTTTATTTAGAAGTCTTTCGTCAGTTGTACTACAGTCACATATCTGCTACAAGCATGATACTTGAGGAAAAGAAGCAGGTTTTGTTTTTAGAGCTGAGTATTCCACGTTTTTCTTAACGGGGGTTAACACTTAATTTTTCTATTCCTCAGTTTCCCCCTCTGTAAAATGACGATAATACTTTACCAAACCGCAAGGATTTCTTCTCAGTCACATTTAATTACTCCTCCAGTGATTCATAGGAAATGTTACTTTGTTGAAACAAGAAACCCGTGAGCGAGAAATACCACAGTACGTTACAGGGAGTATTTGTGTCTTACAAGCTCTATGAGGTAGCAAGTGAACACATATGCCTAAAAGAGTCCCTCTGCTCTGCAAAATGCGGAGTGTCAAATGCTTTGGCAAGCATGACTGACTTTTAATTGTTATGGGTAGTTCCCCACTGACTGTTTGTGTATTGTATTATAATATAAAGAACTAGCTTTAGGGTAAGGCACTCGAATCCTACTTTCACCACCAAGTTCCCTGTGTGGCCCTGGCTAAATCATTTAACTCGTGCATTTTCTTCCTATATATAAAAAGAAAAAAAGAGATTGTAGTCTTTCGGCACACTGATATGATTTATATATTACAAAAGTATTAACTCCAAAGTGAAAGAAACTGGGGCTGCCCTTCACCTTGGACTTTCACTCAGACTTACGGTACCAGCCGCACTCTTGAATAAAGCAATGTGACAGCTCTCAGAGCAGAGATTTTTGTGACTGTTAATAACATCTTTTCAGATTAATGCATGGAAGAGTAAATTGAAACTCTGTGCCAGATCAGTTTCTCATTTTGTGATCTCACTCCCTCATTTTCACCCTTCTATTTCCTGTGTTTGTGTAATCTCCTCTCTGATCCAGCCTGTACATAATGTTTGCAGAAATCTTTTGGGTAATATTTGTATGTCCAGCATATAAAGTAAGAAAACCTTGATTCTGGTTTGCTCTTCCTAGTGCCTATTGGAAGGTGAAGAATAAAAACAGCAACAAATAAATCTGAGAATTTGAAAACACTTCTGAAATTTCAAATCAGAAAAAATATTTGCTAAAAGTCCAGGGAGAAAAACAGGTTACAAAAGGAAATTAAACTGCCAAATTATGAGTTGCCATAGAATTCCTATTCCACAGAAGATGCGCATTCCAGGGCCAGCTGTGTCATTCTTATAACAAAGAGTATGAATCTTTTAAAAACCTGCACATCTCATGTCCCAGCTATACCATCCTCATAGCATAAGACATTTCATAGAGAATTTATTCCCCTAATCCAGAAAAACAATATTATGTACAATGATATATTATAAAGCACCCACTATGAACAATTGTTTCATAATCCTCTAGAAGATAACAAACAACCTGGTCTATACAGTTCTCTGAAATTCTGTTTGGTAAGAATTAGATCTATTTTGCCTCTACATCTGAACACTGCCTGTGTATCATGGCCATAAATTCATGTCTTTTTTAAGTCAAATTCCCATTGGCTTTAGTAGGAACTGATCAGGCCACAAGTGAGGAAGGATTAACAAAGGATTTGTCAGAGATTAGGAAGAGCTGGCTAGTGGTTTTGAAAGGTTTAAGTTAGCAAGTATGAGGGAGGATGGTGGAGAGTGACACCGATAACATGGGCAGCATGCTGTCTGAGCATATCAACTGTAGCAGATAGTGTAATCTCATTTGCTGCATTAACTAACATAGGGAAAGTTGCTGAGAGATACCAGTGAGAGAAGAAACAGGAGAAAAAGAGGTGTTACTAATGGATTCCACTGAAATTACAGCAACAGTTAGGCCACCTCAAACGGGAGCACATCTCTGTGGTGTAGACACATATACAGACATAGTGTCCTCAGAAGAGTCCTTAGCCTAAGACAGGTTAAGAGATGGAAGGGATCATAAAGGTTGTCTCAAGGTCTAACAAATAGTGAGTGTGAACAGGAGCTCTCTGCTTGATAGACTTGCTCCAGCTAAAGGACTCATAGTCCAGAAAGCCAGAGGAGCCCACCATTGACTTGTGTTTTGTCACAAAAACTACAGCACTTCCCTGAGCAGCTTCCTTTCTGAACTACAACATACTATGTGTTTGTGTGGTGGCAAATTTCTCATCCATCGCCAAAACCTGGCATTATTAGTACTCCACTGGAACTTTTGGCAAGTTCCCAACTATTGTCACTGTTCTACAATAAGTTGAGTCTATTTAGCTTGTGCTTTCAGGCAGTAAAGAAGCTTTACAGTCTCTTGATAATTCCTCTGCTAGCAGATGTATTTCACTCCATACCATGGATAATTCTTTGTGATACAAGTTAACCCTGTAATCATAGAATCATTGAATAGCTAGGGTTGGAAAGGACCTTAAGATCATCCAGTTCCAACCCTCCTGCCATGGGCAGGGACACCTCACACTAAACCATG
>JBCJKH010045096.1:2864-23709 GCA_039877255.1 Loriculus beryllinus
CCAATTTATATACATGCTTCTGTCTTGAGCAGCCTGGTCTAGTGGAAGGTGTCCCTGCCCATGGCAGGGGGTTGGAACTGGATGAGCTTTAAGGTCCCTCCAACCCATTCTGTGAATCTATGATCTTAACTGGATGCCTGCATCTTCAGCAGATTTTGTTTTACACCTAAAATCTTATCTTCCCTTCTTATCTATTATCTTCCATTTATGTTACCAGGCCAGGTACAAGCAGAGTCTTGACCCTACTGTGGATGAGGTGAAGAAGCTGTGCACTTCTCTGCGTCGGAATGCCAAGGAGGAGCGGGTGCTTTTCCACTATAACGGCCATGGCGTCCCCAGACCAACTGTCAACGGGGAGATCTGGGTCTTCAACAAGGTGAGTCCTTGCAAAGCAGTGCTCAACAGCCCAGTCTTGTTCACTGCAGGGATGATGTTGAAGTGTTCTGTTAGAGAGCAGTTGGGTTTTCAGGGTTTAAAATGCATTCACAGTTGTTTGGCTCCCTGCTGAGAGCTGTTTGCTTCTTCCTGTTCTTGAAGTTCTGGGAGACCAAACAGGTTGTCCCTCAGCTCCCAGCAGGGCAGGAGGGTCTTCTCTCAGCTGCACTAAAGCTCATTTGCAAAACACTGAAAAAACAGCTACTGCTTCTTGCCTCCTCTGCTTTTCAGATGTAGCACCCAGCTCAGTTGTGTCTGAGCAAACAGTGAGACTTGCCTTTGCTGCCTGACATCCCTGACTGATCATTATGTTCTACCATAAAGCTTATGCTTCAAATGTCTGTGAGTTCTGAACGCCCTTGTTCAAACATGAGGACAATAAGCTGTATGGCTAGCTCTATTTCTGGAGATGCCTAGATTGGGAAGGAGAAAACCTTCAGGAAGCATCATGTAGATTCACTTCAGCTGCACATCTTGGTCACTTTGTTCAGTTCACAGTGTTCAGATGCTGCTGGGGAGGCCTGTGAAAGAGGAAGGAATACGCTGCGGTTTGGATAAGGCACTTGACAAGCTAGTAGCTAAAATAATGTAGGCTTTCAAAATCTTATCTCCTCAGACAAACGTGACAGCATTTCCTTGAGATTAATTTTTCATGGCTTTTGACAAGCTGTGCTTGCTGTAGTACAGATACCTTTGGTTACCTTCATTGTTGAGGGTTCACCTAGGAAGCAAGTTTTCCCGTTTGATGTTTAGTCTTTCCTGACTGATAAGGATGGTAGTAAGTAAATAATCTGATCCTCATCCACATTCATTTGATTAGAATGTAAACCTGACCTATATACATGCTTTTCGAAAAGGTGGTAGCAAGAAGTGTCTCTGCATGGAGTGGGAGTGTGGGGAGATGCCCACTCCTCTTCCTCACACCCTTCTTCTTCAGAAGGAAACACACACTTCAGAAATCAGTTCAGTAACATGGGGTCAGAGACAGCATTAAGGGGAGCAGAAAGTATTTTCAGTTGTATTTCTTTTCCTGGCTTTTAATCCCAGCAGCTCAGTGAGTGCAGGGCTTCACCAAGGAGCGCATGACAGCGCTTATAGTGCTTTGGGTGGTTAATTTCTGCTTTGCAGCTCAGCAAAGTGTTCCTGAACTCTTTTGGTTAGAGAGATAGTAAGATATATAGAAAGAAGTGGGGATGGACTCCTATAGGTTCATTGCCACAAGGCTCATTGCTGAGATTTCTGAATCAGAGTTCAGAAGAGCCAGGACAGAAGCTGAACACAGAACCCTTCTGGGAAGGAATCTCTTTAGAGAATTCTTTTCAAGCATTGTTTCGTCTCCGATAGGAAATGGGCAGAGGAAGTGCACCATGCTTTGGAAGGAATGATTATGTTGAAAATGTCCCTTTCTTGGCTATGTCACATCTTGACAGTTGAGACAGTCCCTGTAAACTGGTGAATAACATGCCATAACATGCTTCTCATATAGTGTCTGGGAGTGCTCTTGTTTGAATAAGGAGCAGTGCTTTTTTTTTTTTCTAGCTTTGCTGGCTGCTGTTCTCTGAGGGGAGTCCCAGTGTAGTTTCAAAAGGGTGAAAATCAGAGCAGAGTTCAGACAGCACTGGAGTTCTGGGGAGCTTCTCTCCAAAATCTGAATAATGTTACTTGTTTTCAATATATTTTTGAGTTGTTCATTAAGCAATTGGTTGAAAATCAGCTTCCAGGTTAGCTGTTTGCTGTGTCATTCCTTCAAGCAGCCATGGAGGGACTCTGTGAAAGAGCAGAAACTTGCTAAACCCCAGGGTCAACCCTGAGAACAAACCGCATGGACACGCTCCCTCCTGCTCACAGCCCAGCGTGGCAGAGGGGTGGTGAACAGGCAGCAGGCGATCAGCCTGAGCCGCCGTGCTGGAAAGCTGTTATTTAACACTCCTTTTTCCTTCAAACTGTCTCATTTACATATCATTAGCAAATTTCATGTTATTTGTGACCCCCACAGTAACGTCGGAACATAAAAACCTTCTGGTTGGAAATACCACCATATTAATCAGAGCTATAATGCAATCTTAACTGTAGCCATACGCGCTGTAAATATGAAGTTAAAACAATGTACACCCATAAAATCTCCATGGTTATGTATGTCAGAGCAGGGTTTTATATGTAACTTGTAACAACTGGAATGTGCTTAACCCCTGTGATGTCCCTTAAAAAAGGTCTGGGCCATGGATGAGTTGTTTATGTATCCTTCTGTCCTGCAATAATTCACAGAGCTCCTGACAGCTGGAACTTTGGCTTTTATAAACAATTTTTCTCATTAATTTTAATGAAACAACCAAAACTTTTACATATAGGCAGAACTGGGTTTGGAAATGGCTTACAGTTTCCCCCCTTATCTAACATATGGTTTACAAGCGCTTCTGTCTTTCTGTATGCTGATAAGTGTCCTTGAGAATTTGATTTCTGCTAAAGTTTACCAGTTTTATTACAGCTATTTTAAGCCTCTTGCATGGAAATGGGAGTTCTGTTCCCATCCATCACCCTGTGGATGTTAATAGGAACATCACAGCTTTTGCTGTAGGTTTGGCCAGCTCAGTGCTGTAGGAGCCCAGGCAGGTTGTCCTCTGCCTGTGAGTGGAAGGGTCTGCAGCAGCCACGCTGGGTCTGGTGGTGCCCCTTTGCAGTTCTGGTGCATGGGTCTGGCCCTGCTAATTCTAAATTTGTGATCCCCCTTGTGTTTCAAGAAGCTTTTGCCTCCAGTGATTTGGGGCTGTTAAATGGAAGATGAGGATCAAAATACTCCCTATTTACAGCAGTAGAGCTGGTGGCACTTCATGTTGGTGGAGGAGCCTTTGTTGGGTTTCATTTTATTGGCTAATTTGGGAAGTTGCACAGAAGTTAAAGACTGTAATAGCGTTATGAAGCATCTCATTAGGCTGAGACGAGAGAGCTGCTGATGGGCTCCATAGTCTTAATTATCAGTCTTGATGTATTGATGGAATTCTCAGTTCCGAGGCATTTGCTGTTCAAGGCAGCTGCTTTACAGCCTTTGCCAGACCTGCAGAAATCTGAGCTAAAATGGAACTCTGAGCTGCTGTTGAAGTTGTAGCACAGCTCAAAGCGCTGAGCTTGAGAGTTTTAAAGTTCAGCCTTTCCAACAATACCACAGGAAATCTGTAGCTTGTGTTGGAGTTGGATTCATAGTCCTCATTAGGACTAGATGTTGATTGGTATTTGTGTTGATTAATATGCCCAGTGTTCAATGTGGGGTTTATTTTGTGTTTCCAGAATTGGATTTTTGCGTGTATTTCATTGTCTCACCAATGAAAGTTCTGTTGCTTCTCTGCCCCTCTGTAACTCGAGTGTGTTTTTCCTTTTCCTAGAACTACACTCAGTACATTCCCCTCTCCATCTATGACCTGCAGACCTGGATGGGCAGCCCTTCCATTTTCGTCTATGACTGCTCCAACGCAGGCCTTATTGTCAAGTCATTCAAGCAATTTGCACTACAGAGAGAGCAGGAGCTGGAGGTGAGATCATAGCCTCCTGCAAGGGTTTCACTCCTGTTTGTGCTGCAGGGCTAAGTTTCAGCTTGCTTTGCCATGTACAGCTGAAAAATGTGTTTAAAATGTGGTGGAAAGCAAATTAATTTGCAAATAATTCTGCTACTCCAGTCTCTCTGGTTCAGTTTGCTATTCTATTAAACATGGAATGATTTTTAATACAAGCACTAATTAAATGGTAATGTTAATAGACTCACTTCATGCCTTAACTGTCTTTTCTGCTGAGATAAAAGCTGAGGTGAGCTAGACGTATTTATTTTAGTTGCCCAAGTCTTGGGCTGTTGGGTGCTGTTGGAGCTTTGTGCTGTTGAAGTGAAGGTGAAAATATGAAACAGAATGAAATCAACCAGCTGCACAGAGGGGTTGTCACTGGTGGTTCAGTCTCACAGAGTGCTCAAGTTGAATATGTTTCTAACAAAAAGTTGTTTTACGTTGCAAATGTAATTGCTAATACATTTATTGACATAAATCACTGACACTCCTCACAGTTTAAACAGGGGATTGTGCTCTATTAAATGTGAACTAATCGAGTCTTGGAAAATGAAGTCTTGTTAGAACAGTTTTGATGTTGAGATGCACAGACCTTACTTTAGAGTTATTTTTCGGTGTAAGATTCAGTGCCTAGTGCAGAAATTAACACATTTTTCTGTCCAGAGGAGTATGGATAAGGACCTTGAACCCTTCTACTAAAGCACTAAGGTTTGTATCTGCTGGTACTTTAATGGTTGCATTGCAGGAGGCAGTGCACATTTCCTTTTCTCTTTTTGTTGGAAGGTAGCCTCTGTGCTTACACGGTAAGTTTTTCTCTTCCCTTCTCCAGCTTGACCTTTTTGCTCTAGTGAAGGGGAGAAACACGGGGAGAAACACGGGGCGTTCAGGATTCTTCTGGCTACCAACAAGGGTTGTCTTTATGCTTCATGGCAGAAATTCCTGCCTAGTTCAGCCAAATGGATTGCATTTTTCCATGTGAAGCTATTCTGCCATCTGTGGTGAATGGTTATGGGCCATGAGAAGGATGAGTTTTGCTTAACTTTCTTCCACAGTGCTTGATTCCAAGCTGGCAGATATGAACTGAAGACTCTGAAGTGGTGATCACAGTTCAGGCTGTTGCACATTGCTGGGTTTGGTGTGTGGTCAATGCCTTTAAATACTGTTAATTCTGTGTGAGTTAAAATGATGGTTGGTGCCTCTGCAGTTATAAACAACTCGGGATCCAGAGATCCACTAACCTTTGACTTGGTTACTTTCAAAATGGCCTAGCTCCTCACCTTCCTGATTCACCACGTGGGTGATCTCCTTGATCTCTTCAGGTGGCTGCAATTAACCCCAACCATCCACTTGCTCAAATGCCTTTGCCTCCCTCGATGAAGAACTGCATCCAGCTGGCAGCCTGCGAGGCCAACGAGCTGCTCCCCATGATCCCAGACCTGCCGGCTGACCTGTTCACGTCTTGCCTTACTACACCCATCAAAATTGCTCTGAGATGGTGAGTATCTTCCTCAGTATTGATGGCAAGTGTATAATTTGGGTAGCTTGTCTGTTGAAATGACAGCTTTTTAATCCAACCTAAAAGTTCCCTGCAATATTGAATTACAGGATTTGAACTATGCATCTGGGACAGCATTTTATTAATCAGAACTAGAAAGGTGCAAATATTGTGATCTTCTACGTATTACATTTTAGTTTCCAGCTCAATATCTAGGTTTGCTTAGATTAAGGGATTTACTGTTCTGGGAATTAAGTATCTACTTCTTCAGAGAGCAGAAATAGTTCATAGTGCAATATAACTTTTGGTAAATTGTCCTTTGTACAAATCATATTCCAAATATTGCGGTTGCTGTAAATAATACAGTAGCACTAAATAATGCTGTAGTGGAAGAAATTGAGCGATAAACCAAAGAAAGATGCTCTGGAATGACAGACCAAGTTAATTAGGCAGAAAGTTCTCAAAGGCTGCTACAAGAGCTTTCCAGGAGCAGTATTTTTACCCAACAATGGAGAGGATCATGAGTAATCGTGGTGCTGGTATAGGAACTGCTGTGAGGAATCTGGTACCTCACTGACTCATTCCTAACCAGCACGTTTCCCTCCATCCTCTCAAGGTTTTGTGTCATCGAGAATGAAAAACTTGAGGGCATTCACTAGGCAGGGTTAAAGCAAGGAAAAGCCTATAGCCATGGCAGCAGTGGTAAGCAGTGGCGTCATTGCAGCTTCAGGAGCTATTAGATGTCTTTTGGAGACACTCAGAGTAATTTGCAGTTCTTACACACTTTCTGACTTAAATAAGCAGCCAGTGAAGCGAGTTAATTTGAGCAGGTTCTGGTTCAGATACTCATTGCCTCTGACTGATCCCTTTTGCTCATGTGAGGGGCAGCACAAGATTTGTTTCATTCCTTAGTCCCAGTTTTGATATCATGAGCTCGCAGGGTGTTTTCTCACAGAAGAGAGTCACAGCTTGTCAACACAGGCAGAAGTCTTGGATGATGTGGAAAAGCTGGGCTAAGAGCCTCAGTGACATTAGGAATAGTTTCAGGGGAAGGTTTGAGAGAGCTGGGGTGGAAAGGGTTTTTCTGACCCAGGTTTCATGGACCAGGAGTCTGAAGTAATGGGAGAGTAGCCTGGAGTTTCAGCTGAGGAATGCAAGCCCCTAAGTACATTAGGCAGGTAGGTGCTTCTTTCATGGCTTTAAAATCCTTTTCCTCTTACTTTCTCCTTCTGTTGTAAAAACGAAGCTCTGTGTTGTTTTTCCCTTGTGGTTAGCAGGGCCATGTTTCGCCAGTTGGGCCATATTTGAAGTGAAAATGCTGCGGCTGTGTGAGAGGGGCTTCGGGTTTGGGTGTTGTGGGGGATTTTATGATGTTGTTTTGTTACATACACACTGAGGAAGGTTGGGTTTGTTTTGATGGTGTGATCCGCTCAGGAATTTTCTGTTACTCATCTCCATGGGAACGTAGCTGAGGGGGTGTTCAGGGCAGGTTCTCCTGCAGAGCTGCATGTGGCGTAAGCATGAGATACTCAGAGTTGGGTCTTGTTAGTGTCTGACAGGAAATGCATTTGTAGAAATGCAGCTAGGGAAGGATGTAAAACTCACCTCAGCTCTGCGAGGGCTGGTGCTGGTAGATACCATGTGAACTCTGGATAGTACAGCATTCCCTGCTACCTCAAATCTAATGATGTAGTAGGAAATCAATTCAATCTGTGTGTGTTGCTTACACATCTCTATTCTCTGATGAAGATTATGCTCCTTTTATAGTCCCTATTGATTGGCATTATTGCAGTTGTGGTTTTATCCATAAGAAGTGCCTGCCTGCAGAGAACTGTTACTACTGTTAATGGAATCCATGCACAGCCAGACCCTCCTCTTGCATTCTAGCTGCTTGATGCAAATTGTGTTCGTGTCCTAAAGCAGACAGTTAACTGAAAATAGAGATGGAAATCTGGGTCATTAAAACTTCTCATTGCTTCAGTCTGATCCTTTTACCAGCCGTGCAGAATTGCTTTGGAAATGCACTGGTTTTGCCATTCTGGACTGACAGGCTAATGAGGTTTCATACACTGAATTTATGGGCAAATAAAAGTTTGATGAATAAATTTCTGTACATCCCATTTTGTGCTCTGTGCTGTAAGTAAACAGCTGATGGACAAAAATCACTCATCAAATGTGGCTGCAGCTTCAGTCTGATTTCAGGGGAAGAAAATCCAGTGCTGGTGAGAGAAACCCTAGTCAGTCATGCCCTTCTGAATGTGGTCCATGAGACTTCAGTATGGTCTGACAATTCCAGGAACCCGGTGTATGAATTCTGGTACTGATTATCTTCATGTGTAGTGGCTGTTGTAAGCTAACATATTCCAAATACATGTTGTAACTATGTATAGCTGTGAGACAAGCTTAGAGATAAGCTGTCTGCATTGTTAATCTTGATTGACATGCACTAATCGAGACATAAGTGCAGCTATTGCAGGAAGAGGCAGAAATTAGTGTGTGTTTGGTGCCCTGGTTCAGGCAGATCCATGTCTCTCGTGCTGTCTAAAGCAAAAAGCAACTGTATTGGATGCTAGGATCAGTGGTGCGTCATATGGTGGTGTTCTCTACAATCCCTTAAGAGATAAACCAGCTGCAATTGTATGTTCAGGATTTAACACATCAGAGAGAAGGCTGTGCTTGTCTGAATTGTCTGAAGGACCCCATGGGTTTGAACCATGACGTCCCACTCATTAAAGAGTAATAATAGGGCTCCTGAAGAGTGCTAGAAACCCCCAAACCACAAAGAAGTGAAAGGCTTGGGAGCTGCTCAGGCTCAGATGTGCAGTTTGTACACCAGGATGGTGATGCAGCAACCTCGTAAGTGCATGGAAACAAAAAATTGAGCTGTGACAACTCATGTTCTGTTGGATCAATTAAAACAAGTGTTTAAACTGGAGGGGGTTTAACCCATTTATTTCTGTTTGAGATTTTTGAGGGTTACCTGAGCCAGTCTTTGGTCCCAAATTTATTTAGGGAAACTAAATTGAGTTTTGGAACCCTCCTGTGACACCTAAGCAGAACCAGTGGGGCTGTTACGTATATTTCTGGTTTTCTTCTTTCAAACTGGCATTTAGTGGAGTGTTTATGTGCAGCTCTAACGTAGTTCACCTGATGTTTATGCTGATGACACCAACCATCACTTGAGATCTCAAGGGCTCCTGCTGCAGGAGACCCGTCTCCTAGGCAGCCGGGCACTCCTGCTCCACGCTGCCCATGGAGCTTCTGTTCCTGGGAGAGTGGATTTCTGAAGTACAGGGAAAGCAGGCTGGGAATGCAGTGAAACCTCTGAGGAAGTCGTTTCTCAAGATCAATTTGCTGGTTTTCCTTCTCAGGTCTGTTGTTTCCCAAGTCTGTCCCCTGGGCCACAATGCACATCCCAGAGTGCTGGAGGACTGAGACACACTGGGAAGCGGCCGGCAGCATCTTGTCTTCCCACACCTGCTTGGCTTTAGGCACTTTGGGGATTTTCTAGGCACAGGGAGCATAGAGCCAACAGGGCCCTGCATTTCCAGGGCTGGCCTTCCTAAAGGAGTGCTTGTGGAGTGCTGAGGAAATGGAGTCAGCACTTTTTTAATTGAACAACGGAGGCGTTTGGACTTGCCGCATCCCTGTTGCTCCCTCCCGCGCTCCCTCCCCTGCCTGCAGTGCCAGATCTCTTCAGGGAAGCCCAGCCAATGCTGATCATTATTCCAGAGGCATAAACCTCCTTGGCTCTCGTGTTGCCTTACTCCTCCCGAGGGACCGTGCGGGATGACTGTGAGCCCTTTTCCCCTGCGCTGTGCTGGAAAACTTGTCACTGTGACAGTTACAATACCCCAGTTTTGACACCTGACGATGGAAATCACCGCATAATCATGAGTGTGACAAACACTGAAGGCTTTGCTTCATTCTTATTATGCTGTCGCAAAGTTTGCTACCCAAACACTGTTTTAAAAGCAGAAGCACTGTAATAAGGAAACCTCCTTCCCTATTCTTTCCGTAGAACCCTATCATTAAATAGTCAATTAGTGTGTTTTATTTTATTCTCTTCCCCACAGGTTCTGTATGCAGAAGAGTGTCAGGCTGGTGCCAGGAGTCACACTGGATTTAATAGAGAAGTAAGCCAAATTTTACGATTATTCTTTATCCCCTGTTGCTCTTCATTTCCATGTTTATTTCTTGCAGTTCTCTTGTTTGTCTGTGAGGAAATTTCTCTGGAAAGCTTTTCAGATCTACACCTATGGTGTTTGTCATTTCTTGCCTTCCCGTGTGCTGAAATAAGTTGTGGCCATCAAAGTGAGTGGGGCTTTGCGCAGCTTTGGATCCTGTGGTTTTTTCTGCTTGTGCTGCAGAGAGATGGCAACTGCAGACACAGATCATGGCCATGTTTGAGAGCCCAACACTGGTTTTGGTGTGGGCTTTGCCCAGCGGAGCCATGCTTGCAGCCCCGTGAGCTGCACAACCCCCCACGACACCAAAACCAGATCAGAAACAGGAAAACACACAGCCAAAAATGGCTTGGCACGTCATCACTGTGCTGGCCTCGTGTTCTTTGTCTGATGGTGCTGTTTTGTTTCAGACGTAACACCACTGAAACATGTTCTAATCCTTTTATCCAGGCGATATTTGAGCATAATTAGTGGTTGTCAGGCAGCTGAGGCAAGCTGATTAACCAGGACAACTGTTTGTCAGATTCAGTTTATACAAACAAAGGAGACTTTGAACTATTAATAATAGTAATTGTCCACTGTATGCTTGGGTTTTAAGATTTTCTTGATTTTGTCTTTTTTCATGGGAAGCATATTCTTGAAGTCCAGCAGCAGATGCTCGCAGCCATGAGCTGCAGTAGCTCTGTGCTCCCTGCAGATTGCTTTTGAATGCCCTGTGCTTGGAACACTGATACACGCACGCACACACACACAGACACACACACACAAAGTGCCTGGGAGTGATTCATTAAAGATCATTCATTTGATTTCTGAGAAATATTGACTTAGAAATACAGTTGTTGATTAATTAGAACTCTTGTGCCACACGGATGTCCGGAGTCCAGGTAGCATCCTTTGTGTGACTGAAGAATTGAAGGGCATCCCGGAAGGGGTCAGGAGAACAGGAATCTGCATAATAAGCCTGAATTCTTAATAGAAATACATTATCATACTTCCTGGTGCTTTAATAAGGCGCTGCCTGGTGTGGCGAGGTGCAGGAATCCTTCATTGCTTCTGCTGCCAGTCGCAATTACCTGTTACAGCAGAAGCCATGAGGCTAAGATTGCCTCTGCGAATGTTTGTTGTTCAGATTTTGCTTCAGTAAATCACTCCATGTTAACCTGCGTGTTTTACATTCAGGTGGGGTTAAAAATGCTTCTCAGTGCTACTCACTCTTCCACAACATGTATTGTGGAAGAGTCGGGCTCATCAGTAGTCTTGAGGTATTTAATCATGCTCATTTTATATGTGAAAACTTGATTATCCCACCTCATCTCAACTGGGGAAGCTGAGTAATGATTCTCATACAGCTGTATTTCAGAGGCACTAATCTTGCCAAATAAGAATAATTTTTCAATTTACAACTAGAATAATAGAGACAGGATCCCATCTGTCAGAGGCAGCATCAGGGCAGTTTCAGAGAGGTGGCAGCCTAGGAGAGGATCCACCACTGGATGTTGTTTTCTCTGAAAGCCATGGTAAAATGTGGTGGGCTTTGTTTTCCTTTTGCATTTCAGGAGATGTGGAGCAGGAGGGAAATGTAAAATCCCCCCAGGGCTTCACCTTGCTCTGCTTTGTGCTCAGGGTGGGCTGACAGGGATTTGGGATGTGAAGAACTGATGGGCATCACCAGCGTGGGCTGGGGTCACCTCAGGCCACTGGATAAATGTGTTCCAGAACAATGACAATGCTATGTTAATTGCAATTAACATTGCTACAAGAGTGTACCTAATCAAGGAACATATGGCAAGGGTCAGGGAAGGTCTGAGCCAGGTAGCTTAAGAGTTGGCTTCATGGAACACTTGGATGTACTGCTGGGTGTTAAATGCTCTTTAAATAATGGTTTACAGGCAAAAGAAGTTTTCTTCAGTATTCTTGGTTCTTATAGGTCAATATTACAGGAAATGTGCATTCTTTAAGGGCTGTTTTCATGGAAAGTGTGCCAGAAGTAGGTTCCTGGGGATATCATTATTATTTCAATCTGTACCAGTTATAGGAAACGTGGGTTTTATTACAGTCTCGAGATAGGGCTGGAATACCTCCTGCATTGGCTGTGTGTACACTGTAATTTATAATTTAGTTGTCTTTAAAACTGGGGAAGGGGTTTATCTGGCAATTTAGCTGCAGACTTGGAGACTGAATGAGGCTGCACCTTCTGTGAGGAGCTCAGATCGCTGATTGTCTGGGCTAACCCAGGGCCTGATGGCTGGGCCTGGAGCGTACCGTGATGTGCGGTTAGATCGCACGTTTTTGGAGATGAAGCCAAAATAATCCCTAGTTTAAAAATAAGGATCTTTGCTGGAGGTAAACAGGAAAACAATGTTGGTGAAGTACTGGGAATTTGGGAACCTTAGACTGCCACTTCCTAAAGCCCTTTAATGGCATCATTGATGCTGGGTGTTCCCGCTGCCTTGGTTCGTCTGTCCTGTTGGATCACCAGTGTCCCACTCTCTCTGTTGGCACAACTTGTGTGGCTGTTGAGTGGGATGAACTGGAGCTGTGATCTGCTTTTTAAACATTTGGGGAAAAACCCCAAGGAATTGTTTCACTTTGTGTAGGGTGGGAATACAAAGCTGGGTGCTGAGAGCTAGGGATGTACAAGAATGATGCTTTGATCCATGTCTCTGCATTAGGCTCTGTCCTGAAGTCACATTCTCCAGAGAGCAAGGGTGGGATGTTGCTTCCTGGGATGTTTTTTCTCTGGGTCCCTGTTGCAGAAGGAGGGAATTCTCTGAACAAAACTCACAGTGAGCTGGGGGCTGTTGGTGCTTCTGGAGAGGCCACTTGGAAAACCATCTTTTCAAATGAGCACATGAACATGGTACCACAGCTCACGTTCACAAGCGGGAAGGAGCCTCAGCCCTGCTGTCAGGGTTTGGTGACAGAGGACCTTTTCTGACTGTCAGCTCTGCGTCACGTAGGCAGGAGCAGCGTAGGAGAGCTGCGTCTGGCTGCAGCCTGAGCTGCTGCTGCTCTGAGAGCAGAGCCCATCTCTGCTGTCACTCACCAGCACAAAGCCCATTGCTGAAAATCATGAGAAATAACAAATCTGAGGCTAAAATTAATTTTTGTTTCCACTTTAAGTATTGTCAAATGTCACAGACTGGAAATTATGAATGTTTTAATGTTGGTTATTGATGAGTAATGGCTCAGTAGGAGCCACTTGCAAGATGAAGTAGGAAAATAAAATCCCACGATATTATATGGCAAAAGTAATGTAATTGGGGGAAATGTAGAACTTACGCTGTGCTCTAACTAACACCTTTGGTGTGTGCTCTCAGGACTTGGCTAAGCGCTTGTCTTGAGGATGAAAAATGGCAGGGCAGGCGAAGGAGAGCAGCTGAGCAGTATCAGGATTCTTTCCCGGGTGATCCCAGTAGGCACTGTCGGCTGCTGCAGTCCCTTCCAGTGCCATTTCCTCTGCCTGGCTGCTGTCCTGCATGCTGTGGCTGGTGGGGTCCATTAGCATCGCCTGGGGCCATCAGAACTTCATACCACCAGGAGCTTTCTGCTGACTATTTGAATTCCTCACATCAGTCTGGGAAGAGTTTGCTGTGTGGAAAGTCACTGGAAATGGTGGTTTGTTTGAAAAGGTCAGAAGGACAAAAGCTGCCCAGGTATGGAATAACCTTCCTGGCTTGTGCTTGGGTCTGAACAAACAAAATGGGTGTTGCTGTGTAAGCAGGCGAGGCCAACTGCAAAATTGAAATGGTATTTCCAACAAGAATCAATACTGCGTTCTAAAATAATACTGATAATGCCCTGGAACATCCTGCTGCCTGATGAGAGGAGATGCTGCCAGAGCTGCTGGTACAGAGGCTTGGTAGAAGTCATCAGGATTCAGACTAGACGGGGAAAAGCATTTGGGTACTAGAAAAGAGCTCTGTGTTTCAGCAGGACTGGGCAGGGACAAATCCTCCTGCCTCTTGGGCAAGTGCATAAAGGCAGCTGAAGGCAGAGTGATGGTTCTGCTGTTGACAGGACCCTGATCTCTCTCTCATTACAAGGAGCACAAGGTGAGATGTCCCTGCAGATACCTGCTCAACCATTTCACATGCTGAAATGCTGCAGCCTGGGGGTTTATAGTTACTATTTTATTTCTAGTGAGAAAAGTGTCATTTTGAGTTTGCCTTTGAGCAAGGGCAGGCACCTTCCAGACCCTTTATTTTCTTCTAGAAGATTCAGTAGACGGCGTTAGAGCATGTTTGAGGGTGTGTTGTACTGAGTGGTTTTAGCCCTGGTCTAACAGGGTGCTGTGCCACGCTGCCTGTTGGCAATACCTCCCTCATTAGCACTTGAGCTGAGGCAGAACTTTGCTACTGAAGATGCTGTTCTGGAAAGTTCCTCATCTGTAATAAACTGGGGTTTATTGAAATGGAGTGTTTAATTTTCTCACCATTGTTACAGGGTATCAGCCTCTTGTGTAGGCAAAGCCTATTGTAAATCCAGCATGAAGGCAGCACTCGAAAGAGTGGTTTTCATGGCAACACTTCATTCGTGTCTTCATGTGGAAAGAAGAGAGACTGAGCACTGGTGTACAGAGCTCTGCAGCAATCTCAAACAAATGGCTGAAGAACCTCAGAGGTTTTGTCTTTCTCGAGTAGTTCCCAAGGTTTTGGGAGCCCAGTGGCTTGCCACATGCCTCACTGCTCTGCTTTTGTGATGAGAACATGTTGTCTCTGAGCACATGAACTGTGTTGATCCTGTCTGAGCAGCTCTTGCCAGTTCTAGAGGTGTCCACAGCATTGTATTATGTTCCTGCTCATGGTACTGACTGCTGTGGTGTCCCTTTTCCCCGGAAGGAATGAAAAAGGAAATGTTCTTGTGTTATTTTCTGTTTAAAATCATTGAGAATGTGGGCAGGTATTTGATACATCAGTACCAAAGTCGCTCGTGTTCTGAAATCGAAGTATGATACTGCATATCCCAGTATTTGTATGTATTACATTCCAAAAGAAGAGATACCCATGGAGCCCATTGAAGGGAGAGCCTGGCATCCTTTGGGGCACATGCTTCCCCTGTAGTGAAAATGATTCATGGGATTCTGCTGAATTTTTGACAAGGTGGTTGATGGTTGCACCTTGCATGAGCTCCTCCGTGACCCTGACATTTTGTAGTCCTCACTTTGCACAATACACTGCCGTGATTTAGGTCTCAGTGAAGGCATCTGTCAGGAAGTTGATGGAAGAAACAATTGAGAGTCTGGAGATGTTCAATTGCAGTGAGCAGCTGGGACGTGCTGCCCTTTTTCCCTTTTCTTCCCCTCCCTCAGAAATAGTTTTTACAGATGAGGTCTGCTTTGTCCTCACTGTCAAAGGCTCTTGCTGATTGTCAGAGCTTAATGTGGAAGACATCAGGAGAAGCGATATGAGGACGACAGCAATGTTCCTCGTGGGGAAAAAGACTTTCTGGAGCCTTGTGATGTTCTGGTTCTGTAAATGCGTGCTCAGACAGAAAGGAAAAGAAGAAAGAGGAGGTTGTACAGGGAAATGGACTCATCCAAAGTATTTTACCTGAAAAATGACAGGAAGTGTGTTTGTGTAGTGGAACCAGACAGAAATAGCAAGTCAAGTGACCTCTGCTTCTTTAAGAAAGGGGAGATGATATTAAAAAAGATCATAACTGATTATTTCAAATAGGTGTTTGTAAGTGTGTGAAGAAACACGCAGTGCATTGGTTTGTGTCTCTCTCCTGACTGGCCCACGTTGTGGTTGGTTGCTGTAGCATCATGCCGTGGTGCAGCTTTTCTGGCTGAAAACTGCCTTGGAAGTGGCCATCAGATGGTTTAGGTTCAGTGTTTGGCTTGCTGGGAATCTTGGCAAAGATCTTTTCGGTGTCTGCTTAATAATGTTCTGACTTGGAAATGCTGCAGAGGGTGTTCTGCAATGCAAATATTGATGTGAAATCCTCACAAGAGCAGCGGCCTTGGGTTCCCTCTGCTTGCTCTGGGGCTCTGTTAACAAATGCTGTCTCAGAGATGTAGGTTTTTCCTCTGATACCAAAACAGACAGGAATTCTTTATAAGATGTTAATTTTGGGCTGGTTTAGAAACTTTATTTATACAAGAGAATATGTTTCATCTGAACCTGTGTGGAACTAGTGCTGCTGTACAGAGCAGGAGAGTAAGTTGCTATAGAGAAAGTGCTTCATGTAGTTTGTCTTGATACTTCTAATATTTGAAACTTGTTCCAGAAGGGAAGCTGGGGTGTGTTGGGATTAAATCATAGGATGTCTTACTGGGTTGGGTGCATATTTCTGAAGTTTCCCCAACTTTTCTGGTACCTTCTCAAGGGGAAAAGACTCTGCTTGAGAGCACTGGGTTGTGTTTGCTATGTGAGTGTCTGAGCGTTAATAAGAGAGGCCAGGATGAGTCTGTTCATCATGGGTGGATGGGGTTTTTTCTTTGTGTTTGTGTCTTTAGGAGCAGCAAATAAGCATTAGGAAATGAGTGAGGGAAGCTGGTCAGGCTGGAGGCAGAAGCTGAGAGATGCTGAAGACCAGCTTACAGCTTTTCCTCCTTTAAACAGTGTTGTGTGCATTGATTTTGGGTCAGGGCAGCCTGACTTTCAGTCTCTGCAGTCACAGAAATCAGATTACGTGTTGGTCCTGTAGTATCTTTAGACCTCACTGGTGAGCAGATACAGAATGAGATCTTTGTTCAGCTCCTGATTGACTTGTTTCAGTCTACAAAAGCAGGATCCTTGGAACAGCAAGATTCCTGGTGGGACAGTGCTGTCCACTGCTGCTGAATGGTGTATTGGTGCTTGGAATAATAAATGTTTAAAGAGTAATAATTGTTTTTTTCCTGGAATATGATCCCTCAGGAGTTCTTACACAAGGATGTTACAGGTGGTGAGCAGGTGGTTTGTAATATTTATTATTAAACGTTTCAGCAAGAAGTGAATAATAGATAAAATGAAGCTGTGTGGTACTTCAGGAGAAAAAAGGCATTTCCACTGTATCTCAGAACTCCACATCATCCCTATGATGTCTTCCTAGACATTTTTCTTTAGCTCAGTTACCTGTAAATGATTTCTGCTTTATCATTCTCTCTCTGGCAGTTCATCTCCCAGGCAAATTCAAATGTAATAGACTTTGGATAAGGGAAGTCTTTCAACAACATGAATTCTTTGTGAAGAATTAAGGTCTGAAATTATTCAGTGGGCCTTGATTGAGCCTCAGAGGTGTGCATGGGTGCGTGTTGCAAAACATGTGGGTTTAATAGGAAATGGAATTTTTCCCCATTGTAGGATCCCGGGCAGACTGAATGACAGGAGAACCCCTCTGGGAGAGCTGAACTGGATCTTCACTGCTATCACAGACACCATCGCCTGGAACGTCTTGCCTAGAGGTAAGAGCTGGGCAGGTGAGCTGAGTCTGCTCAGGCGCGAGCATTGCTTATTCACTGGACAAGGGTGAAGAGTGAGATAAATGAGGCACTGACAGGAGGAGAGAATGAAAGCCTGCTATGGAGAGCACAGATCAGACTGGATCTCAAGGCCAGTTAAACTTCTTACTTCACTCTTTTCACGAGAAGCATTTCAGCAACCTGATCATTAGAAACCAGAAGGGCTTTTTCTAGTGCTAACATGATTGCTTTAAGCTTGAATGATTCTCATTCTTGCTGTACTTGTACAGATCAGTCTGTTTTCTTCCAGCCTTTGTTAGCATCACAAATAAAGGGTTCTTTCCTCTTTGCTGGTAAGGCAGCCTGGGTTCCCCACCAGTAACTTCATCCCATTTCTCTATCCCTGTTGTGCCTTGAATTGGTAACTCTGGAGTATGGGTGGCCAAATGTGTGAACAGGTTTCCTGCTGCACTCTTCCTGATGCTCAGCACTACCTAAATTCACCTTTGCCTCTATAGAAGAGAGCACATTTGCCGTCTTTTGGGATTCATTTAGGCTTCTTACAAGCACAGCCAACTGCCACTTTACAGGTGTATAGTTCTTGGTTAAATAGTACACAGAGGTCCTTTCCTCCCTCAGTAAGTTCCAAAGACTCAGGCTGAAACACCAACAGGGGAACATTGTCTAAAAAAAGGCAAAAAAGAACCTGATACAGAAAAGTATTTGATTCTGTCAGTGTAAAATGGAGAGTTGCTGTGTTGCTTTAAAGGAACTCATAGGCAGGTTTTCCTTTTAACAGTTGTTGTATCATGTCACTGCAGAGCTGGTGTAGAGTCCTTCGAAGTGGAAGAAGATGATAGAATCATAGAATAGTTAGGGTTGGAAAGGACCTTAAGATCATCCAGTTCCAACTCCCTTGCCATGGGCAGGGACACCTCGCACTAAACCATGGCACCCAAGGCTTTGTCCGACCTGGCCTTGAACACTGCCAGGGATGGAGCATTCACAACCTCCCTGGGCAACCCATTCCAGTGCCTCAGCGCCCTAACAGTAAAGAATTTCTTCCTTATATCCAATCTAAACCTCTCCTGTTTAAGTTTTAACCCATTCCCCTTTGCCCTGTCACTACAATCCCTAATGAATAATGAATAATGTTAACATGGTTTTGTGTTTTAACTGATTTTTGCATGTCACCTGAAGCACTGAAGCTATGGAGACACACACCCAGTAACTCATGTGCTCTCTTGGCAGACCTTTTCCAGAAGCTCTTCAGGCAGGACCTGCTTGTGGCCAGTTTATTTCGGAACTTTCTCTTGGCAGAAAGGATTATGAGATCCTACAACTGCACCCCGGTGAGCAGCCCCCGCCTGCCTCCCACCTACATGCACGCCATGTGGTAAGTGACAGCCAGTGGCTTCAGAGGCACGTGCTGGTGCCTTGAGGAGGTTTCGGGCTCTGGTGTCATGAAAGATTGTTACTGCTGAAATCTGCACAGTGCTTTGCTGGTTTAGCCAGGATCAATAGCGAAGCAGCTTGTGGCAGCATTATAGCCATCTCTGTGCATACATAATTGTAATGTAATTCTGTGATAGAGCAGCATCAGGTCACTCCAGTCTTTCCCTCCAAATAGAAAAGTTGGGCATCTGCTACCTTTATTTTCCCAAAGTAAAGCTGATCACAGATTGGGAAGGGTGGGGAGAGCTGAGGACTTGAGGGAAGAATTCTTAACTTGGGATGCTGAAGTAGAGGAAATTCTTTGTTGCAGAGTTCATCAACTTTTAGTGGTGCTTTTAGGATGATTAATGGAAATGAAGGTGGCACCATTATTGGAAAGCTCTTAAAGGGGGTTTGACTGTCAAACCAATGTCCTGTGAACAACAATAATAAAAGTAACAGTAATACCAAAAATGTTTGCTTTTATTCATTCACTATGATTAAGAATAGAACAGTACAAGATTTGGCTAAGTAGAAGCTGGTACAGTCAAGCTATCTTAGTACCTGTAGGTGATTATGATAGCTGGGTAGCATGCTAAAAGGCTAATAAAACAACAGGTAAAGGTAGCTGAGTGGGCTTAATCTGCCTGCACTTTTGATGTGTTTCCTCCATAAAATTGCAGAGGAAAATGAACGTATGGAATGATGGTGATCAGTGCAAGGCTGATAGCAGCAATCATGGCATAGTTTCCCTGAGCTAACAACAGAGCCCCCCAGCAGTTACAGGTGGAAGCTGTTGCTGCGGAGGCGTTTGCTGGCAATTGTGAAGCTGCTTTAATTATTGAAGAGCATGGAGGCAACAGGAAGGCCTTGGATGGAGTAGTTGGAGCTGGGCAGCTTCACTAAGTGTGCTGTGAGCTTGTACCCAGTGAATTACGTTCTTCACCTTGTGCGACATGAAGGACTGGGCTGTTTGTCAGTGAGGAGCAGAAAACCCGCCAGAGTTCAGATGGTGGCTCTGAGGTGATGCTGCTGCTGGATGTGGCTCATCTCAAGCAGCAGAACCATGTTGCAGAAAGGTGGAACAGGACTGCGGAAATGTTGAAATTAAACCAGTAAATCTCTGGAGTTATTTATAGCTCATTGCCAGCATATTAAAAGCCTCTATTTCCAGTTCCTCATGGGAGTATAATTCATTCTTATTGCCAGCGTATTAAAAGCCTGTATTTTGGTTTCCTATGAGAGTATGGCTTGATGTGGAGTTGGTGTTGCTGTTCACATGCTGAACCACGTGAATGAAAAGAGAAATCCCTGGATCTTGTTCTCTATCTTATAGAGCTGCATGGTAGCGTGATGGATTCTAGATGTCCATTCCTTGCTTGTACTGTATTTCTCCTGCTGCGGAATGGTGCTGTAAATACCTCTGTAAAGCTCCACAGACCATACCACAGGTTAACAGCATCATCACTACTTTTTAGGATTTACCAGAAGAAATTCTCAGAAGTCACTCACAAGGCTCTTTTCCTTGTGCATTCCAAACACAAAGCAGGCAGCCAGTGAGCAGAGAATCCTTTGACACATTTTGTTCAGTGTCCTCCAAAAAATGTGCAGTTTGAAGCAAATGTGGCAAAGGGAAAATTCCACTTTTGTCAGGGGTGGCTCAGTTCATTAATGTGAACTTTCAGCAGGGACAGATTTAGAAACTAATTTAGGGCTTGCTTAAATGTTTTCTAAAAATAGTCACTTATCTGTCACCTTTCATTCAAGAATTTTCTAACGGATCCCTGATCTGCAGCCTCCAAACCCACTTTAGTGTTCAGATAACCTCAATGATGTGACTGGAGGGCAGGGGAGTTGGCCAAAGGAGCGTTGGAAAGAAGGGAAACTTCCAACATGACTTGGTGATCACATTGAATCCACATCCCCATTATTACATGGTGGATGATGCAGCAAGGGTTTGCTGATTGCTGGTTTATTTGAGGTTCTTCACTAATTTTTTCCATTCTCAGCATGTCAGACAGTGTTTTGGGGAGTGAGTCCTGGCTGCTGTGTTGTCGGCGATGCTCACTTGGGTTTTAACTTATTGCTCACAGTCAAAGTGGTGGTGTGTTGTTATAGCTCCTCCAGTACATATGTGCATATATCCTCTTCCATTATCCTCTGGACGCTCATCTGGGCTTTTCTCCTCCATTCATAAAGGCACTGTAGCATTATTCTGTTATAGAATCATAGAATAGTTAGGGTTGGAAAGGACCTTAAGATCATTCAGTTCCAACTCCCAATGCCATAAGCAGGGACACCTCACGCTAAACCATGGCACCCAAGGCTTCATCCAACCTGGCCTTGAACACTGCCAGGG
>JBCJKH010045096.1:23809-38671 GCA_039877255.1 Loriculus beryllinus
GGCAGTGTTCAAGGCCAGGTTGGACACAGGGGCTTGGAGCAACCTGCTCTAGTGGAAGGGGTCCCTGCCCGTGGCAGGGGTTGGAGCTGGATGAGCTTTGAGGTGCCTTCCAACACAAACCAGCCTGGGATTCTATATGGGAGTCAGAACTTGGTGTCTAGCACTGGAACTTGCAGAGGTACTGGTGTTTCCTGGGATTTCCCTCATTCCAGGGTCCTAGAGAGCCAGACTCAGCCTGCAGCCCATGCTTCCTGCAAGCCTGAAGAAGGTGACCAGCACTGGCACATTCCAGCTGGTCTCTCCTGACAGTAGGCACAGCTGCTGTGGCTTCAGGGAGAGCACAGAAAGCTCAGGCCCAAGAGCTTTTTGTGCTGTTTGAATTCTGATTTAAAACTTGGTAAAGTATTTCAGCACTAGCACCGTGTGACAGCCCAGGCAGCTGGTTCCCACTCCATGCTATCAGGGACCGGCACCTCCACCAAAGCAGCTGGGGGTAAAACTGTCCTGACCACCACGTTGTGATAAATCCTGCATCACCATATGATAAATCCTGCAGCTCCATGGCAGGCTGTTGGAGGGAAGGATAGGTCAAGACTCTTGTGGTCCCAGAGTGGCTGCTGGGTGATGCACTGGTGCAGGTGAGATCCAGGGTCCTTAATGTGCAACTTTGGGCACAAAATAGGTCTTACTCCGGCTTTATGATTTGAAAATCTCTGCTGCTCATTGACTTCTGCGAGCCATGAGGCAAAGACTCTGATGATTTTGAGAGATGTAATTTGCATGTGTGCATAATCCATCTCCATCCTTACACTTGGCTCCTCCCGCATTGAGGATGCTTTTCAAGCAGTAATACTGGTAACTGCAGTCAGTGAGCACACCATAATGAGAAGCAGTTTGGGTTGCTCTCCCACAGTGTTTTGTCTCTGGTTTGGATGTTACTTTCCAAACAGTGACTGCTCTGTTTTGCTGTTGTGCTGCCACGCTCCTGTGACAGTCTGGGTTTTCATACAAGCCTTACACTCCGTTCTTTGGGCTATCTCTCTTCAGGGTCTTTAGTGTGTCCCCTGAGCAGGGACATTTTTAAAAAGCAGGTTGATATGAAGTGACACTAGGAGGGAATTTTTAGCTCGGATGAAGCCTTTGCAAGTGGAATATCCAATATAAAGCTACAAGTCTTGACGTGCAGTCCCTGAGACCATACGGCTCTAGGTGTTTTGTTGCATTCAGTTCTTGGATTTTAGTGTGGGCTTAAGTAAATGCTTCTACACACAATAAAACAGCATGAAAGGAGTGGAAAAGATTCATTTTAGTGTCTCCAAATGCTTTTTTGTTGCTATTATTGCAAACATTAATCATTTTTTTTTCACTTCAATCATGTTTCCTTAAATTTTGAGAAGTAAACAGTGTATTTTATGTGGAAATTATAGAGGTCGAGCTTACAGTGGTGTAAAAGAGCATACATTTTTCTCTTTCCATTCCTAAAATAATAAAACTGTATCTTTTTCCTGCTATGCTGATATTCTTTACCAAGTCTCTGCTCTCTCTTACTGGCCACATCTGTTCCATAATGGTGTCACACAAGGGAATTTGCAGTGGTGGCTGCTGGAGTCACACTCTGTCAGCAGGGATGCCCAGCTAAAGGCATCAATTTGCACGTTATCATCAAATCTTTCAGTTATCCCCTTTCTTCATGTTTCTGTGAGTTTTCCATGGAAGCACTCCACAAGCCATAGTTCTTCAGGAGCTCCCCAGGCATTTGTCCTCTGCAATTCTGATTAGATTAGGGTAAGCCTGAAATTTGGGATTGATGGTGAGCATCTGGCTTATTGAGTCAAAGCTGCCCAAGCCATTTGCCCCCTTTTTACCCTGCATGAGAACTGTCTTTAATGAGGCTGTTCCTTCTTCAAGGAAAACTTATGGAGGTAACAACATTGCTGAGAGCATGGCAGGAGCTGTAGGAATGAGAAACCCACGCCCCTGCTCTGGATCAGGGCAGGTAGGATCTCTCACATCCCTACTAGAAAAGGTGAAAAAAATCACATAGTTACAAATTAGAATTCAAATGAACATGCAGGGAGCAGCATGCTGGTGACACACAGCTGGGCACAGCTGGAATGCCCGGCTTTCCCATGGCTCCAGTTAGAACAGTCTGATGGTGTATATTGTTTGGAAAAAGGTGCCTTCTGTCATTCAGGTTTTGTGTGCAACAGCCCAGGGCTCTGGTTGCTGCTTGCTCTTCAGTGCTCTCACTTGTTCTGTGCTTTGAGAGCTGTTTTCTCCTTTCTGTATAATTTCTTTATGTTTCATGGAGGCTTCTTTTACTTCTGGCTTCTTCACATTTCTAACAGATTTAAGACTCATCTTACTGTTAAGAACAGCTTAGAATCATAGAATCATAGAATAGTTTGGGTTGGAAAGGACCTTAAGATCATCCAGTTCCGACTCCCCTGCCATAAGCAGGGACACCTCACGCTAAACCATGGCACCCAAGGCTTCATCCAACCTGGCCTTGAACACTGCCAGGGATGGAGCACTCACAACTTCTTAGGCAACCCATTCCAGTGCCTCACCACTCTAACAGTAAAGGATTTCTTCCTTATATATGTCTGTTGTGCTGTTGGACACAAGCTGTTCCGCACATTCACAGCTGGGGTAGTGACTAGAACTGGGTGTTTCCCCGGAGTCATGCTCAAATGTCTCATGATCCAGGGATCTGGTCTGGTGGTACAGGAGCACGGGGGCTGCAGGAGATAGGAGTTCCGTTGGTTTAGCCCTTTGGAAACAACTTTTAATGATTTTGACCTATTAAATTGTTGTTCTGTCAACTCACTTGGGAGATCACTGTCATCTCCCTGTTCATCATCAGCTTTACCCCAGTAGCTGAGGAAAAGTGAAAACATTTCTTTTAAGGGAAAATCTGACCCGCAAGCTGCCAATCTTTTCATTTCACCAAGAGAACTGTATTTAGGAATTGGGAGAGCTCATCTCAGTGATCTTGCCCTCTTTGTTGGGCTCTGACATATTCCTGTTGTGTCTTTCTTATTGTATTGGCTTTCTCTGGTTCACCTGCTCAGGCATGAACCCTCCCGGGCACAGGCTGTGGGTTGTGTTTGTCTGGTGCCTCACACTGTAGGTTCTTGGCTGCTGCAGGCACTACTATAATACAGGTATTAATATTAATATATATTGATTGGCTGTACTATTCGACTTCCAGAGTTGTTCCCTCTATTGTGCAGTAAGAATAGGAGGCCTGATGCTCTGTCAGCATCTTCATCTCTGTTGTGATGGATTATGGTTTATATGTTACTGCTGTTGCCAGCAAGTTATATTCACAGCCTTTGAAAAGACCTAATAATGCATTTGGAAATCTCTCCTAACACAGGTTATATATTAAAACAAAGTACCTTAATTATGTTTTGGAAGAGCTTTGATTTGTCCATTATAGAAATATTGCACTAGCGTGTACAGTGATCATGAGATTCGGGTTGGAAGTTAAGTCATAACACACTGCAAATAAAATAAGCTTGGAATTCTGGCTGAAAAGAAAACCATAATGTAGCAACACAATTAAAGGTGGGAGAGGAGCTGGGGGAGTGTGGCAGGATGGATGCAGGGCTGCTCAACTGGCTCAGAGAAAGGAGTCTCTGAGCTACAGGGAGAGGCTGTATATGGCAGCAAGGAGGGATTGTTCAAAAGGGTATTTGGAACTGCTTGGCATTTGAAGGATGAGATTAATTCAGATTACACTGCTGGTTTAACCAGATTTTTCTGTGTGTCTGTGTGTTTGTTTTAACATCTCCAAGACCCATTAACGGACTATGGATAGTTTAATGGAGACAATGGACAAAAATAGCAAAGCATGTGCTTTAAGTTGTGTCTAGAGCAGAGGAATGCATTGGTAGAAGAAAGGAGGGTTTCAGAGTCGTACTAAGTATTCACAGCAATAACTGTTGTTCCCAGACACCTGTGTCTGAGCAGCTTCCAGCCAGACCCTGGAGGGGCCTTGGGAGTTCCCAGTGTCACTGAGGAGCAGGAGAATCAGCTGAAGTCAGACATCCAGTGAAGCAAGGGCTGTGGCTGAACTGTACTTGCAGGAAAAACAAACATGAAGAAGCTTGTCCCACGTGTTTGATAGAGTCTGAAGCATGTAATGGTTCCAGAAACGCCATTCCAGCCACACAGGTACCCTGGCACCTGAGCCCCACGACCACGGGGAGCTTCAGCTTCTCTTTGGTAGCTCCTCAGCATGACTGCCCCAGTAAGAAATACTCATTTTCACCAATCTCCTGTGTGATGCAGTATGATACAAACTGTTCTCAGAAGAGGAGAGAATGTTAATAAGAATATGTTATAAAAACACGTGATATGAGGATTCAAAGCATCAAACACTGACTCAGCCCAGAAATGAGTGTCAGAAAAGGTGGTTTCATGATCTGCATGTTCCATCATACATGTGGCTGAAGGAAGACTAATGCTCACCTCTCCAGCTGTGCTTTATTTCTGCAGTTAGTGTCACTGTGGGCTTCAGTTACCAGCTGATTCCAGCTGATTCCTGGGTTTGCCCCATCAGGCAGTCACTGAGCGGAGCTGGAACTCTTGGCTGTCTGTTCCTTGCTTGAAAGTCCAAACTTTGCAGCACCTCTGGCAAGCAATAAAGGCACTGGATGAACTCAGCGTTAAATTATTAACAGTTTCAGCAGCCCTGCTGTAATGAAGCTGGGATTGGGCTTAGTGGGGATAGATGGAGTCTGGGGGTGCATGAATAGGGACTTTGTGCTGAAGGGTAAGAGAAATTGAAATTAGAATATAGAGACAAATTAGATGAGTATTTCTGTCGTGGGAGGAGTTAATGATGGATTTCGGGGCAGCTCTTTCCCTGTTTAATTTTTATTGTAGGATTATGGAAAATGCTTTTTCATTTTTAATTTTCATGTAATCTGAAGTGCAGTGTCCTTGTGCAGAGTGATCCCTTGCATCTTGTGCATTGAGTAACCTTTCGTTAAGTGTGTGATAGCTTCTGACTTAACAGGGGATGCAAAAGGGAGGTGTTCTCTTTTCTTATGCATGTGCTCGATCCATTTGTTGTACCTACAGAGCAATTAGGATAATGTAGTATAAGACACACACACACCCAACACACATTCTTTAGTAGCATCACGTAGTGCAGTTGGAACACTGCAGTATTTCAGCAGGTCTTTGCCCCATGGATAGTGTCATCTTGTCGTGGTGGGGGCCTAGGCTTGTTGGATGGGCACAGCAAAGAGAGGAAAGAACAATGTGGGGGTATTGCCAAGCTCTTTTTGTACCTGATGTGGTGAAAACAAATCTTCCACAGTGCTTTGCAAACAGTAGTCTCTGCAGGGAAGGGAGAGCAGGAGTGATCTCTTGAGTTGGCTTTCATAAATCACTGTGAGGGTGCGATACCACCCATCCTTGTTCACTGCTGCTCCATAATTTATCTCTTGTTTGTGTGCTGAAGTGGAATATTAGTTCCGTGAGCATGTCTATGGTTTACCCACCTTTCTGGTTCCCCCGGCATATTAAAACAGTCAATCACTGCCCGTCTTCCGCACCATCAGCCATTATTTTCACCATGACTGTAACAAGTGGTTTTCCCCTTCTGTTTCCCTCACGTATTCCATGGCATTAATCCTTCACCATTCATCTGGGGCTTGTTTTGAATCTTTTAATTTTTGTAATGCTGTTTAAGGCCATCACCAACACAGGGGGTGCCCCACAACCTGTGGGGCTGCTCATGGGCAACATAAAGCCTCACAAGCCATGTGCTGGGCTGGTTTGAAAGGCTGGAGAATCACTTCAAGTCTCTTTCACAGCTGGTGTTACTTAGCAACACTAGATTGGGTGAGCAGTAATGTTAAGACTTCATGTTGGTGGTTACTCTTTGGAAAGGTTGGGTAACGCTTGTGTGGCCGCATTGGCTGGTTTTGGAAGCACAAAAAGATTTTGGTTTAACATACTAAAATATCTTTTTAAATTTTAGTTTCTTCTTTCTGATAATACTTAAAACCTTTGAGATTTGGCCTTGAAGGGCTGCTTTGGATGTTTTTATAGCAGCATTAGTGCTTCTTACCTACAGTGAGGAGCTTGGCATCTTAGCGCTGTGCCTCTGCAGGATAATGACCTGTGCAGAACCCTCCTATAGACAGTCAAAATCAAACTGGTTGTCCCTGATCTCTAAACTGTTTCTCTCCTGTCTAGTAAAACATCTCTCAAAGGCACAAGGCATTGATGGGTTTTAGTGTTTGAGAGAATTTCTGTAGGTGCTGGTGCCCATTCCTTCAAGAAACCTGTAAGTCAGAAATGCTCCTTCTTTACCTGAAGGAAACAATCTCTGTAGTTGCACTAATTGACTTTGCCTCTGCCACAACCAGGAATAACTCTCTGTTTCATCAGCTCTGTGTAAACAGTTTCTCTCCAGCGTAGCTCTTTATTGAGCATTTAGGAAGTATTTCTTGCCATGCTTCGATTATCTCTTGGTTACCTCTTAATTATATTGGCAGCATATTGTCAAGTGGAAGGTGCGAAACAGAAGGACAAGGTCTGGGACAGCTGAACCAAGCTGCATCTCCAGAGGCAAAATACAAGAGCCTTCAAGTTTATTCTTCCATCTAATTGGGGTGATGGTTTTCGGTTGAGAACAGCCTCCAGTTAGACTAATTGGATGGATTTCATGTGGTGGTTGTTTGAATGGAGGGCTTTGTTTGACTCCGAACAGTGTGATTTAAGAACTTATTAGAGCAGGTAACTAAAGCACACTGTATTGATTATCACCTATGGCCTCATGTCTGCAAATGTTCCTGGGAGAAGAAACATTGCTCAGTGTATTGATGTTACCACATGATGGCCATGAACCATGGAAGAGCAAATGTGGTTGAGGAGCAAATTAGTTCCTTCTGTGTTAGAAACCCAGCAGATGGTGGTTTAACTCAGCCTTTCAGAGTGCACTAATTCATATGTTAAAATGAGAAGTGTGTGTGAAGCATCAATGGATAGAGATGGGCTAACTGTTTCTGGGGTAAAAAGTAACGGTTTCACTTTTTAGACGTGTTTTAGGAATGTTGGAGACTAAACGCATGGATTTTAGTTTGGTTTTTGAGTTTGTGTGACTGTTGAAGCAGACTGTAGCACATTTTGTTTGCCCTGTATCAGGTTCCTTGGCCACTGTGTGTGATTTAAGTGCTCTGACAACTGTAGCACTAAAATATTGCCAGTTACAATACTTCAGCCATTAAACAGTATAGGGGATAAGTGTGAAAAGAGAAATCTCTCAGTATTTCCTCTCCTACCTTAGCGCGTCCTGGGATGACTCATGGAGAGCTGATCTCTTAACAAGGCTGCCATGCAAAACCCAGCTCGGAATTAGATTACTGGAGAGAGAGTCACTTGTCTCAGCGCTGTGTGCAGTGACACAGCAGCTGTGTGGAGGATGTGGAAAGGGCAATTAAGGTACTCGTGTAGGTGTATCCATGAATTGTGGGCTGGAGGACCCATCAGGAGGAATGCATCTACCCGAGCTGCTCTGTTGTGACCGGAATACAGAGTGAGCCAGGGTTTGTGTCTGTACAGAGGGGTGTGGTGAAGGGTTGTGGGTTGGAGCTAATCCAGGGTTGAGTTCATCTATTTTTGCAGGAGGACAGGTGTATAATAGGACTTCAGTTCACTCTGGCTTCTCTCTACATCACAGAGAGGAGCAAGGTCTGAGAACTTCAGCCAAGGATCTCTTTACCTTGCCCACGTTTTGTTCATCAGCCTGATGCTGGACCAGACCTTCTCGCTGTTCATCTCAGTAGTTCTCATATGTTGTACTTGTCTTTAGAAGAAGGGAATATGAAGCATTTCTAAGCCACTCAGACAACATTGCTTTGTCCACATACTTGTATGATCAGGATTTAAGTTTACCTTGGTATTACTTAGGACTAACCTGTGATGACTTCTCTTCCTTCTCTCACCTTTTCCTCTAGGCAAGCTTGGGACCTTGCAGTTGATATTTGCCTTTCTCAATTACCTACAATTATAGAGGAAGGAACTGCCTTTAGGGTAAGTTGGGTGATGCCTTGACATCCTCTGTGCCCAGTTTAAAACAGGTTTTCAATGTCAGTTGTGATTTTTTGCATGTTTTGGCTAGAAGTTGCAGTGGGTAGAGCTATCAACATGGTGTCACAGCTCAGACTTTGTGAGCTGGCTGGGCTCGAGTCCTCTTCTGAGCTATTCCTTATGCTTCCATTTAAAATCCAGTGTGATTAACACCATGTAGGTGCCTGCTCTGCAGAGAGAGGACAAGTATTAACCTGTTGAATGTCTCTGAGACACCTGTGGGGATAGGAAGTTTGGCTGTTGGTTTGGGAGGGAGTGGAAAAGGCTCAGCTCTGCGCTGTGACAAATGATGGAGCAGACACATCTCTGATGGATTTCTTGTGTTCTAATCAACATCTTGCCCTCAAACCTCTTGATTTATGCCCATCGAGATGTGTTGGTGTAAGTCAGAGGAGGTGAGCTGCTGCTGGCCAGCAGTAATCCTGGGAGGAATTGCTCAGCGCAAGGCAGGGAAAGGGACTCTGTGGGCTTAGTCAGCCTGGTTCATATCCAGGCTGGCAGAAGCACCTCTCGGTGTCCAGGGTGTCAGAAGGCCGGGTGAGTCACAGCATTACCTTTACCTGCTGCCATCCATTCACCAGCCACGCTGCAGATTGAGTCCAGCCTGGCCCTGCATAAAAGCGACCAGCAATCTCCTCAGGGCTGGTTTGTTTCAGCAGCACATCGTAAACCACGTGGGGCTGACTCCTGCCTGTTCTCTAGGCGTTCTTCCTGGTCAGACCTGGAAAATCCGATAACCTGGTGGAGGAGGGCCTCACTTGTGGGTGCCTGGGGAGCCACTGGCCTCTGGTGGGTTTGGGTTGGTTCATTCTCCCTCCTCCCATCTCCCCCCTGCCTCCTTTTCACTCGGTTTCTGTTCCCTGTGGATTTCTAGCTGGCAGCTGCTGTGTGCTTTGGTCTGTATTTCTCATACCCAGCTTGCACCACATACTTGGGGAGATGGATGGCAAAAGGAGCATTTCCTCAGGCACTGCTGCACTGGTGGGGGATGCTGGTGTGCGCAGGGACCATTCGAGTGTGCACTGCGCAGTGGAGTGTTCTGGGGAGTAATGTCAGGTGATGGGCACGTCACTGCTGGTGTTGGGAGATAGGAGATGCCCTGTGCATTGAGCAGGTTCACAGGACTTAAGCATGCTGCAGGATGTCAGATCTCACCAAGTAACCCATCCCTGGCAGTGTTCAAGGCCAGGTTGGACACAGGGACTTGCAGCAAGCTGCTCCAGTGGAAGGTGTCCCTGCCTGTGGCAGGGGGTTGGATCTGCATGAGCTTTAAGGTCCCTTCCAACCCAGACCACTCTGGGATTCTATGAAATGTGTGTCAACTAAAAGAAATAGGTTTTGGAAACCATAAACTGTGTGAGTCTGTAAGTGCTGAGACTGAGTCACTGTGTTTGGTTTTGTTTTTAACTCAAGTGTGCATTCCTGTCCTTGCTCCAACAGCACAGCCCCTTCTTTGCAGAGCAGCTGACAGCATTCCAGGTCTGGCTGACCATGGGTGTGGAGAACCGCAACCCCCCGGAGCAGCTACCCATTGTCCTGCAGGTGAGAGCCCGGGTGCCAGCAGGCATGGAAACCACGTGGGTTCCTGCAGGATGAGCTACAGCTGACTGGGTGTTTGTTAGATCTGTACAGACAAAGGCAAAGTGCTTTTCTTCCCCCATACCTTCACTCTTCATCAGTGTCGGGCTCTGCTGCCTCTTCCTTTCTCTGAAGTAGCAAGACTTTTTCACAGAGTAGCCCGTCTTTGTTGTGTTCTCCTGTAGTATCTCCTCTTGTATGCCAGCTCCATCAGGCAGAGACTTTTATCTTCTCTCTGTTTTCAGAAAGTGGAAGCTACTGCACTGTAAATAGTTTGGAAATGGCTCCTTTATCTCTCTGGTACAGCCTGGAAAGTGTTCCCCTTAATGGGATGCTGAAATTTTGCTGCAAGAGCACAGAAACAAGTCTCTGAAGACCTTGCCTGGAAGAAATGTGAAGTTCTGGTAGACATTTACTCAGACTAGACAAAGTTCATAAGTATAAAGGAGAAGTAAATCTACTAGAAACAGAACCCCTCATTTCAAACAATATTTTATGGCAAGGCACATATTACAGTTGTCCTCTGCTCTTGCCCTCTCCTCTCTAGGAGTTTGTATTGACAGAAATATAAACCCTTGTCACGGCAGCTGAGGTCTCTTCTCTACCAGGCAGCAAAATTTAAGGTCTTTCTGTTTGAAGGAACGTGATTCCAGTCTCTTCTACAAGGATATGTGATTCCTTTCACTAGATGTGTGAAGACTTGCCTGCCCTCTGTTAGCTACCGGCTTGTTTTGTGACTGACAGCACCATCAATC
Organism: Loriculus beryllinus; assembly: GCA_039877255.1. Classification (NCBI taxonomy): domain Eukaryota; kingdom Metazoa; phylum Chordata; class Aves; order Psittaciformes; family Psittacidae; genus Loriculus; species Loriculus beryllinus. The sequence continues at coordinate 34,258 of JBCJKH010045096.1, forward strand.
TCTGTAAAACCAAATCTTAATTTCCCTGAGCCTCCCAAGCCTTGAGAGATCAGCTGGATAAAGATATGTAGGGTTTATCTCTGTCGCTGCAATGGGAGAAGGCAAGCTTCTGCTCTAGCACCAACTTTGCTGCTTTCCAGTGAACTATTTGGCTCTGGAGGGCTCTGCAGGGAGCTAAACTTTGCAGTGGAATTGAGAGGTCAGCCGGCAAAGGAACCTGCTTCTCGTCCTGGAGCAAAATGAGCCAGGACAATGTAATTATTCTTATAATTACAGCATATTAATTGTATAGTGGAATATGATTGCTTGGTAACAGGTCTGAGGTACTTTGAATTGGAGACCGACTGATGAGGAGAGGGAAGGAGGGGCATCTCAGACCCCTTTGGGGTGTCTTTTTGCTTTGATCCCTTAGGGGTGTGCTTAGACCACGCTGCTGTAGTCTAGCAAAGGCTGATTCTGTTTTCCATTTGGATGTGTCCCTGTGAAAACCCAGTATTTGAGTGCCAGGGCCCTGCTGCCAGCCATGCATGGATTTGTCACAAACAGGGAAATGGTCAGTAAATGGCCTTTTAATTGACTTCCAGAAGTTGCTTTCTATGTTGAATTCTTGCTGTGCACGGGACAGGCTGCAATCAGGTGCTGTCCTGGTGCAGAGAAGAGAGGAGTCAGCAAAGAGAAGCTGGTGTAGGCACAGCCTGAGTGGCAGATGCACCATCCTCATGGAGGTACCTCCTGCCACAGCATCTCCAGTGCATGTTGCTGAGAGCAACATTTGTCCCACAGACAGCCATGGGGACAGCACTGCTGCAATCTCCTTCTTCCATTCTGTGTTTGCTGAAACGTGGACTTTTATTTCTAAACTACCCTCTTGTGTCCTGGCTAATCTCTAACTTGTGTTTGTGGATGTTATTAGGTTCCCTATCCTCTGTTCAGGAACAGAGGTGTACAAACGTCAGGGTGGGACATGAGGCAGTGCTTTGTCCAGTCCATCATTTCAGTTAAGGTTCACAAGTCATGAACAGACTCCCCCGTCCTCCCCCATGTCTCTAGAATTTGTGTCAGTTTTGACTTCGAGTTACTGTGCAGTTGGGAAAGTGGTAACATAGAAGCCTAGGAGAGGCTGGTGGCTTCGGGGGGTTTGAAAATAACAAAACAGAGCTCTCAAAATAGGAAACGATTTGTTAAGGGTTCTGTGGGATGCTGGCACTGTTGAGATGTGGCTTTGCATTGTCACCTTCAAATCCTTTTCAATTACATCCGGTTTTCCCCAGCTCTGACAGAATTTGTGGATTTACTTGTTTCTGAAGGTCAGGGCCAGCAGCACTGTTATCCCTGTGCCTCCCATTGCCTGCATAAGCACCCAATGTCCAACATGCTCCTCTCTGTCCTTTCTGCTTCCTGTGCCCTGATTTCTAGCACTGCTTTAATCTCAACCAGCTGCCCCTGTTATTCCTGTGCTGGGCACCTTTAAAGCACATTGATAATCACGCCAAGCTCTGTAGTGAGTTTATGGAATAGGCTGGTGCCAACTAGGGCAGGGTGACCAAAATCCTTTCTCTTATGACCTGAGCCTGAGCTCTGATATTCAGGGGTGAAACTGTTGTAGTGGTTAACACATCTTCTTGCTGTCCTCTTCTGGACTCTTTCTGCACATCTTTAGTATCAGTCATCGATAGTATGAACCATGAGGCAAGTAATTTAGTTATTCTTCAATCAAGTAATTTAGTTATTCTTCAATGGCAAACATGAAAAAACAATGTAATTTGAATATGCAGTGTGGAAAAACACTGAGAAGGGGATGGAATTTGGGAGCTAAATCAGCGAGTCTCTCAGCCCAAGCCTTGTGCTGAGGGATGTTTCTCAATTTAAACTGAGGATTAAATGTTGCATTCCAATATCTTACATCTGTTAAGGAGATTAAGAACTGAAAGTCTGCCTGTTAATATTTCACACTGGGGTGGGTATAAGCCAGTAAACTACCACCTCATTAGGGTCGTCAGACTCCGGTTTAATGAGATTTTTATTAACGACTAATGTGACCTTTTGCTTCCCTCTTAAGTCTCTTACATCGATTGCCAAGGAAAGCAAAGCCTCTTTTTCTGCTTCTGAGCTGTTTTGAGTAATGGCAGGCTGAGCCTTTTGCTCACCTCTGGATCCTTCCTGCAGATACAGTCACATTCCTGCTTTGCTGGGGTGAGGCGGGTGGAACACTGAGAATATCTGTGATCCACAGGGGCTGCTGCATTGGAGCCACTGCTCTTGAGAGAGGAATTAGCAGAGAGAACAAGTGGAGCAGTGATGTGGAGATGAAGGATAACTGTGTTCCCAGGAAAATGTTGGCAGGCTCAAGCAAGTCCAGAGGAGGCCATGGAGATGCTGCGAGGGCTGGAGCAGCTCTGGAGACAGGCTGAGAGAGCTGGGCTGATTCATCCTGTCTGAACAATGGCCTTTTCCATCCAGGCCATGCTTGTTCCAAGGGATGGAGCAGCCCTGAAGTCCTTTTGCATTGCTCTGCACTCACAAGGATGCATGTTTGTTCTGCAATAACCCTTCTCCCTGTCCTCTGCAGGTGCTGCTGAGCCAGGTTCACCGGCTGCGGGCTCTGGATTTGCTGGGAAGGTTTTTGGACCTGGGTCCCTGGGCCGTTAGCTTGGTGCGTGGATGCTGCTTGTTGTCTTGTAATGTCAGGTTTATTTCAGGGCAAGGGATAAATACAAGTGATTTATGGGAGGAAGATGGGGAAGATACTCCACAGGTTTGACAAATGGCCAATGGTTTATGTGTTCATGTGTGTTAAATGGAGTGAGCATCACTAAAAGAAAAGTGGTTTGTATTAATCAGAGTGGCTGGGTAGCTGTTCATTTGCATTAAACAAGGAGTTATTCCTTGGGAATAGTTTAGTGTAAAATATTGTAAGGGACAAAATAGGAGGGAACATCTGGGAGAAATAAGAAGGTTTGTCATGTCAAATAAATAACAGAAAGAGAGCATGTATGTTTATCATCTGCCTCTCAGCTTACTGCCTGCATCATTTTCATCTCTTCCTTTATCTGTTTGGTCTTTGGATTTTATAAGCTCTTCTGAGAAGGCAGCAGCTGCCTTCTGCATTTGGGAAAGTGGCTAGCGCAGTGCAGATAATAAATAAGAATTAAACAGAGGAGTGGTTTCAAACACTTGTAAATGGAGCTATTTGTTGATAAAAGTGATGAAGACAAACCACCAGCTGGTCGTGGAATAGCTCAATGATGGGACTTTTTAGCGGTTTCCTTTGCTTTCCTCCTCCATCTCAGCCAAGACTCCCTTGTGCAGCTTCACAGACAGCTTAGCCCTCTGTGGTGGGAAGAAAATACGTGTTAGAGGGGATTTTAAGACCTCTGGATTATAAACAGTGGGGATCAAAACGCATCTGCACTTCAGCCCCAGCCTTTGCTCTGGCTATGAGGTGCTCTACAGACCTCACTGATGCTCAGATGTAACCCCCCAAGCCCAGTGCTGTGAGCACAGTCCCCACCATGCGTGTCCTTTACGTTGCAGTTGACGAAGTGTGGCAGCAATCAGTGTGATTCTCGGCGTGGTGCACGTCCTCCTCCAAGAGCCTCTGCTCCCATAGAAAAAGCAGGGTAAAAAGTCTGTGCAAGGCAAGAAGCCTGTTTAATTTCCAGTGGGAAGGCTGCAATTACTGAGCTTTTGGAGTATGTTTACTTGTGAGAGCAAATGGCCCCATCTGAGGAGAGCGCAACGTATCGTGAACATTAAATAGCCCAGGCTATAAGGAGTGAAAGCGAGCGCTAGATTAGCTCTGAGTCTCCGTGGAGCAAATGAGTCTGAAAATATCTGGTGACATCCAAGATGAAAATGAGCAGCAGAGAGGTGCAGAGGGATCCCCTGCCTGCTGGCAATGGATGGAATTGTTTTCTGCCACATTTCTCCTCTGTGGTTAACCAGTGTTCACTGTTCTCTGCCCCCTCAGGCCCTGTCCGTCGGCATTTTCCCCTATGTGCTGAAGCTGCTCCAGAGTTCAGCTCGTGAGCTGAGGCCTCTCCTGGTCTTCATCTGGGCCAAAATTCTGGCAGTGGACAGTGTAAGTATTTTGAACTTGGCCGTTTCTTTTGGGTTCCAGCAACTTCCCCCTCTCCCCATCTCCACTTTATCCAGTTGCTTTAGACTCGGGAGTTTCTCCTGAGGTACTTCAAAACCACACTGCAGTTGGCGACCAGGATCAAGGAAGACCTTACAACAGCTTCCCAATACCTAAAGGGGTCTGACAAGAAACCTGGAGAGGCGCTTGGGACAAGGGCCTGTAGGGCCAGGCCAAGGGGAATGGCTTTAACCCGCCAGAGGGGAAACTGAGCTGAGCTCTTAGGCAGAAGCTCTTCCCTGTGAGGGTGCTGAGGCGCTGGCACAGGGTGCCCAG
>JBCJKH010045097.1:0-56692 GCA_039877255.1 Loriculus beryllinus
ACAGGGAAGGTTTAGATTGGATATAAGGAAGAAATTCTTTCCTGTGAGGGTGGTGAGGCACTGGAATGGGTTGCCCAGAGAGCTTGTGAGTGCTTCATCCCTGGCAGTGTTCAAGGGCAGGTTGGATAGGGCTTGGGTGAGATGGTTTAGCGGGGGGTTGGAACTGGATGATCTTAAGGTCCTTTCCAACCCTAACTATTCAATGATTCTGTGATTCTATGAAATGGCCAAGCAGAGGTTACCACACTGGTACTGGTTTCTTTTTTACTTTTACTCTGTTTATATTTAATACATTTAAATAAAATCACATCCCGTTTTTTTGGTTCAGAAAAATCAGTTTCATATGGCCAGAAGTGATTCTTACATATCTTGAAGAAACAAAGCTTTGTTCCATTACTTGTTCTCTCCCTGTCAACTCTATTGTAACAGCCAACAAAAGTTTGACTAGCAAAAATGTTTCTTAGGAATCAAGGTTACCAAGGGTGCAATTTAAACTGTTCCTACAAAGCACTTAAAATCCTTGCAAAAGGTTAAAGTGCTCTTGTAACAGTAAGAATAAATTAGAAGCACCTTTTCCTGCTGTCTCTTACTCCCCAGTCTGTTGAGCAGGTCTGGGTCGCAGTGTACGTGTCATGTATCTAAAACCAAGTGTGATAAAACAATACTCAGAATGTTTCCTTTTGCTTAATATTCTGTTATATTCCTGTGACAGAAATCCTAGGAACACCACACACTTCAAGTGGCAGAAGGTAAAACCTTCATGTAGCACGCTGACTTTGGCTAATACTATTTTCCAGGCTACTTAAGCACCTGATTACTGTATAATCCTTGTGAATTAGAAAATTTTTTGTAACTGGGATATTGCCACCCAATTCTCTTTCATAGTTTTAATACCTTTTTTACTCATAATCTCAAGAAGTTGATTCTTACGCTCTGTGAAGTTTTCCTGTTCTCCATAAGAAATGAAGCCAGTCCACGCTTCCAGAAATCCAATACCAGGCAGCAGAATACGAAGCAGAGTTTGAAAACTTCAGCTCATTTCAAGTAAACAAATAATGCCAAAACATGAACGGCAGCAGTAGCATTTGAAAGTGTATATTCCAGGAGTTAAAACCCTCCCTAGCTGCTCCTGATCAACTCCATATGGGAACATCAGTATCTTGTTTCCATTTAGCTAAAAGCAATTTAACGTGTTCTCACATACGAAATAAATCCAGAGCCAGTCTTGGACCCAAAGCTCAATATAAAGCACAGAGTACAAGTGAAATGCTCCATCCCTGGCAGTGTTCAAGGCCAGGTTGGACAGGGCAACATGGTCTAATGGGAGGCGTCCCTGCCCATGACAAGGGGTTGGAATTGGATGATCTTAAGGTCCTTTCCAACCCAAACCATTCTATCATTCTAAGATTCTATGAAATAATGGGAAATATTCTTATCATACTGCCTCTGTCTCTCTAGCAGCTCACAAATGCATGTGTTGGGGGGTATTTAGGCATTGAGACCAGAAAAGAAAGTTCATATGGCAAAATACAGCAAAACTCAAGATATCTCTGTGGTTTAATGTCATCCCAAGCAGTTGACACAGAACAAGAAGTCCAGTCCTGCTCTCCCTAGAGCTTAAACTGTCTTCAATAGCTTTGATTGCATATGTAATACACTAATGATTATAAATCCCACTTAAGCATATCTCCCTTGCAGAAAACAGGGATTTCTCACATTATTAGGAATAGGGAGCAGATATATTAACCAAAAGTGGAAATTGCAGAATCACGGAATGGTTGAGGAAGGAATCCATCGGGGTCCATCAGTCCGGGCAGGCCCTTCCCAGGCAGGGTCACTCAGAGCACATTGCTCAGGGTTGTGTCCGGATGGCTCTTGAGTGTCTCCAGGGAAGGAGACTCCACAGCTTCTCTAGGCAACCGATTGCAGTGCTTACAGTAAAGTCCTTACTTGCGTTCAGGTGGAACTTCCCGTGTTTTACTTCATGCCCTTTGCCTCTCATCCTATTGCCTGGCACTGAGAAAATTCTCGCCCTATCCTCATCTATATATATATATAGAGAGAGAGAGAGAGAGAGATACATTGATCAAACCCCCACTGAGCTTTTTCTTCTCCAGGCTGAACAGTCCCAGCTCCAGACCCTTCATCATTCCCGCATCCCTTCACTGGCCTGCATGGAGACCTCATAGCAGCCTTCCAGTATCTGAAGGGGGCCTATAGGGATGCTGAGGAGGGACTCTTCATTAGGGAGTGTAGCAACAGGACAAGGGGTAAAGGATTCAAACTTAAGCAGGGGAGGTCTGGATTGGATATAAGGAATAAATTCTTTCCTGTTAGAGTGGTGAGGCACTGGAATGGGTTGCCCAAGGAAGTTGTGAATGCTCCATCCCAGGCAGTGTTTAAGGCCAGGTTGGGCGAAGCCATTCATGGCATGGTTTAGTGTGAGGTGTCCCTGCTCATGGCAGGGAGGTTGGAACTGGATGATCTTAATCTCCTTTCCAACGCTAACTATTCTATGATTCTATGAGCCTATGAACCAACACAGGATATTTTCATTTATGCCTGGAATGTGTTCTCTTAATTTTTATTTTTTGAGTGTTTTTGTTTGTTTGTTTTGCTAAGTGCATCCTTCTGAGTATGTAGATAAAATAACAGGAACATGATACAAATCATTAGTACTCTTGTGTCATGGTTTAACCCCAGTGGCAACTAAGTACAGCACAGCCACTTGCTCACTCCCCCCAGCAGGGTGGGAGGAAAAGAATTGGAAGGGTAAAAGTGATAAGACTTGTGGGTTGAGATAAGAACAGTTTAATAATTGAAACAATACTAGTACTGCTAATAATAACAACAATAATAATTATTATAATGAAAAGGAAAATAACAAAGAAGGGAGAAGGAAATAAAACCGAAGAAAGACAAGTGATGTAGATGAAAAACAGCTACTCACCACCAACCAACAAACAGATGCCCACCCAGTCTCCAAGTGATGCCCCCCCCAGCCAACTTTCCCTCTAGCTTATATTCTGAGCATGATGGCATAAAGCATTGGAATATCCATTTGGTCAGCTGGGATCAGCTGTCCTGGCTGTGTCCCCTTCCAACTCCTTTTGCACCTGCAGCCCACTCACTGGAGGAGCAGAAAAGGCCTTGGCTCTATGTGCACTGCTCAGCAACAACTAAGACATCCCTGAATTATCAGCACTGTTTCCAGCACAAATCCAAAACACACCCCCATACCAGTTACTATGAAGAAAATCAATTTTACACGAGCCAAACCATCACATCTTGATATAAATGGCTAAAACACACTCGCATCTATATTCAGGATACAAATGGTGTCCATTAAAGAGAAACCTCCAAGGACACACCCACTGACTTGTACTATTTATGAGATATATATTATTTATTTGACCTAGATATCCTTGCATGGCTTTCCATCTTGTAAAAATGAGCGCAAGAGATTGTATGGCCAGTGTATTGAGAAGCTGCCTGGAACTACTCCTCTAAACCATAGGAACACTCTGCAGTTTTTTGCTCTGTAGCTGTTGTGGTGTAGCTGTGTATCAATTCCACAGAATGGCTTCTTTGGTCTGTTTTTCAGTGCTTTGACATTTCACTGCCTGGGCAGTGTATAAACTATGGTTGCCAGAGTTAAACAACGTTTGGAATACATTTATTTTAAAGCATTTCAGTTCCTCGTTGAGTGAGTAGATCTATATGAGAGTGCTAATTAGAAGTGAGTGAATCTGAATTTACAAATGTTGAAAACCAGCCAGGTTTGGAAAAGAAAAGAATCTTCCTCACAGATTTCTCAGCTATACTGCAGCATACAAAAGCAAGCCCTGCGGAAACCAGAACTCTATCTGAAATTCATGATTGATTACCTTGGGTGTTGTCAAACTGTTGCAAAAGTGAAATACAGAAACCTGCTCACTATATTAAACCCAAACCACTTTGGCTGCAACTTGCTTTCCAAAACGTTGAATACATTTAATACTATTTTGAATAGACCTATGGTTTGGCCATCCCATTTCTGTCTGTTCTAAACACCTGTTTTCAGTTAGCAGTGCTGCACTAGTTTTGCCCTCAAAATGACTCCACAGAAATCAGCAATAGCTGTTGGTTTTGAATACAGTTCATGGTATCACACTTCATTTCTTCTAGAAAAAAATGTTACGGAAAAACTACAGTATAACTAGCCAAACTGATAGGAATTTTCTCAGATGACTCTAATACATTAAAAACCCAACTGTGCACGTGTAGCTTCATTCTCTCCTTTTTCTTGGGGTGCAAGCTCACTTTCTTCTGCCTTTGTGTTACTTAAAAACTGCCATATTTCATGTAGGAGCTCCAGGAAACATTTGTGACAGGGAAATATTTTAAGGAAATTGAAGCAAAGTAAAGGAAAATAAGAAAAAATACGTTTCACAAACAAACCAGATGATTCCTTAAATCCACATTATGAGCTGATTGGTACATTTTCGTCTAAAATGCAGGCTTTTTGACCTTACTTTTTCATTTTCTCTTCTGGTGGATTCAAGAGCTGCATGACCTGTCTGTTTGATGACTCGCTGAATGCATGTTTGAAAAGTTGTTTCTAGTATTCAACTTTGTCTCTAGTTTTACCATTTTTATATGCAATAGTTTTCTCACATGTCATTGTACCTATAAAGCACTTTCAAAGAAGCTGCTTTGGTGATTAGTGATAGATTAAATCATTTCATAATTTCCTTATTGCATCAAATCCATTGAAGAAGATTTTTAGCAAACGTTTATTTTCATGTCTTTCCCACTATTTTATGTTACTCAGTAGTTAAAATGTGGGCTTGGCATTTGAGAAATACAAGATAATTCTCCCTCTCTACTCCACTCTCATGAGACCCCACCTGGGGACAAAGTTAGTGCCTTGTATTCTCCAGCCATCCAGTTTCTCTCTTTATCTAGTTTAGGGTTAGATAATCGCTGAGGATAATTTTAATTTACTTATTTTAGGAAGGACCAGTCACCTTTTGAGTGTGCTTGCTTCTCTTTCTCTTCATGGTGGATGAAGCCCACGATATTCTTTTAGACAAAGTGATTTAAAGTCTAGTGAGGTGGACCTTAGCCTTTCAGTGTTTCAGCTCCTCCTCTCTAAAGTGGACACAGCAGCATGCCGCAGGAAGGTACCACAAGGTTGTCAATTATAATTATGAGATATTAATGAATCATAATAGAAGTTATATGAATATAAATATTTATCTTATGGGAAAAGGAGTGCTTCTAACTCTGTCCAACTGAGACTTCCTTGTACTTTTGCATTTACTAAAGATAGGTTTTCTACAACCTGATTTTAGAAAGGTTTTTGCATACAGAATATAGGAAGTATCTCATATATATAGGAAAGATTAAAAACCAAAAAGTAGTGTTATGTATTTTATTGAGACTTCTAAAGAAAGGACAGGCCCTTACACTGTGTTACTGCACCTAAAAAAATATTCAGCAATCCATTTTACAACCATCCCTGTGAAAACTCCCAGTATAATGAGCCATAACAAAGGGGGACTTGAGACTTGCTAAGTATGTTACAGAGGTTTTGTTCTTGACTGTGGACTTCAAACGGAATCTGCATTCTGGAGTGTCACTTCCAGCAGGGAACGTTGTAAAACACAACCAGCTTGAATGGATCATGGTGACCTCATAGCACCTTGCAATGAAGGTAGGAAGAAACATAATAAAAAAGTGTGTTAAGCTGGGGGGAGGTACTTCAGAAACTTTCCTAAGTTTATATGATGTCTCTTTCTTTTTTGTGTAGAGACTGTATGGAAGATGACTTTATGAAGTGTCTCAGCATGAATCATCACAGCCAAGGAATACTGTGTACCAACTGGCAAAACTGGTGTTAACCTTATAGCTCTCTCTAACGGGCTGTGCATGTGCGAGTGGATCTGTGGTAAAGCAGGGCTGTTTGAAGCTAGTTCTTCCTCAACGGGAATAGTACAGGCTGTGTGTTGGGGTGAGTATTGGTGAGTGCACTCCTGCATAGGGTATGGCATTCCCAGTGTCACTCAGCATTATGTCACTCCTTGCTCTTTTTGTCTTGTTGCAGCGCCATGAGTGGTAAATTTAGGATTAATGTGCAACAGTAGCTCCCCATGGAGCAGATATTAAGGTCAGTATTTCAATATCAGACTCTCATGAGCATAAATTAAAACCAATCTCTCCTTGCTCTCTGATTTACAGCTCTCTTTCTGATTAGCAAGACCCAGACATTGTTTCATGGAATGTCAGCGTTGCTGCAGCTCAGTAATGGATGTGACACTAATCAAAGAAAGCAGAGGAGACAATAGCATTCCTGTTGTAACTTTATCAAAGCTGCAGGCAAATATGGATTTGACCCTAGTGTTGCATTTTGGATACCTGCACAGAGTGATACTTGTGTCTGTGCCAGTAGTCTGTAGAGCAGGCTACTTCTCTTTTGTGTACTCTCGTTTGTATTAGGCACCTATTAGCAATGTCAGAAGCATCATTCTCATGGAACAAACCGTGTGACTCAGGGAAAATGCATTTTATTTCATGTGCATTTTCCTACAGAGCAATCGGCTCTTTTGTATTTACAATGAGAATGAAAGGAGCTCTGAAAACCTTACGTTAGAGCCACGGTTCCTAAGAAAAATAGCAGAAATCTGTGTTACAAATAGGATGGAGTGAATGGGAAAGAAAAGTATTAACAGGCTGTATGTCCTCACTAACTAAAAAGAAATGGTCTGTACTGCAACATTTCATGAATGGAGAATTCAATTTCTTTGTAACTAACTAAAAAGCCTGTTTAAAACAACCAGGACTTTGGGAGAAGGCCCTGGCGCACCTCACTTCTCTTGTTCTGCAGCACTGACCCGGAGCTGTTGAGATGTAAACTGAACTTCAAAAAGTGCCAATATGTCTGTACGAAAAATGTTACTTGTATCACAGCATTGCTGTAAGGGAAAATTCACCCAGTCCTGGGAGTTTGGGGGCACTTTGTTTCATCCCCTCTCTTTACTCTGTTTTGAGCAGGTCCCCTGTGAAGTCCTGCCCTAGAAATTAAGCCCATCAAACCAATGAGTACTTTTTATTTTCTAAGGTTGTTGGGTTTCAGTGCCTTGGTTGGGCATGTACATGATGGAGAGATTAAAAGTAGCAGTCATGGTTATTTTCCTGATTATGCACCTTTCGTAGGACACATTCTTGAGGCAGTAAGGGGGCTAGTAATTGGGATTTATTTGGCCAATGCTGAGTGAAAAGCTTGAATGGTTCTAGGAAGCTGCTGTGTTTTCCTCACTAGCCTTTTTAAACCCCTGACCAAACAGATTGCTTTAGAATTGAGGTCAAAGTTATGAGAAATGGTTATTTCCTCCATAAATCAAAGACTTCCAGACACTTTTAAGGAGAAATTCCTTCCTGCAAATGTAACATGGAAGTATAAAAGAAAAATACTAATAGCTTAAGATTTTTTAGGTGAAAGGAGAGGGTAACAAATACTCTGCTGCTTACTTGGCGCCTTGGCCATAGGATGCATACTTGACTGGGAAAGATGGAGGAAAGGCAGCTGGTTCCCCAGTTATGTTAAGCTGAGGTAATTACCTCTGTGGACATATATAAGTATATATCTGTATAGACATACCATTGTGTGTAGCATACAAAGGACACTCTTCTGCTTGCTAGAGAAGGAACCAAAACCTCCAGCCTTCACACAGTTCCCTTCCAGCTATATTCTGGCCACTCAAAGCGGGCAGTGTCCCAGTCCAGCTCTGTGCAGCTGCATGCTGTCCTGGCTGCAGAGGGAGGCTGGATGTGGGTTCAGTGCTGTGTTTTCTGTAGAGAGATTACAGGGTTAAATATATAATTCACTTCAACATTACTGTAGTGTTTTTCAGATTGTCTTCTGGCTGGTGTCATTACTGGTTGTCACAGCATGCTTATTACAGCATTGCAGGGAGCTGTCACTGCCACAGAGCAAAAGCAAGCCCGTCTGTTGTTACCTACCAAGAGGTCAGTGCTTTTCTGATTAATGCAGGAAAGATGTACTGCTGTGCAAATAAAATCTGTAATGTAATGTAGAAATGGTTAATTGTGCCATGAATAAAAACCCTGAATAATTAAAAGGCTGGAGTAGCAGCCTTTGTTTCCTTTAGGTAAGCAAGTTCAGCTGATTCAGGTGGTAACTACTGGATGAGGGTCCTGTTATTGTCACCCTACAGCTAACTTAATACCTCAGTGCTGGCAGGTGTCATTTTGTGCTAGTTACAGTAAAAGGATGCAGCACAGAGCTTACCAATGAAGACTGTGGAAGGCATAACAGATGGATGGGGTAAAAAAACCCCTAAAGAGACGAGCCAGCACAGAGGTGGTGTATGGGAGGAGGGATGGCAATGCAGCAGGTTTTTATGTAGCTGTATGCTGTGTATGCTGAGCTGGACTACATAACAGAGCTTAGTCGTGAGGAATTTAGTGGCTTGGTGAGAGAGGACTTATGTCATGTATGAAAGGCAGAATCATAGAAAGTCCTGACAGAAGGTAGAATTAAGCTGTCAGTCAGATTTTACCCTGAATTCTTGAGATGTATTAGGTAGCAAGGAGGCAGTGAAGGTAACTTCTGGTTTAGGTGATCACTAAAGAGGACTCCCTGTTGTCCTCTTGCATCTTTTGTTACTGGATGACCCAGGTGGCAGCTTTGAGTCTTCTCTTTTAATGTTTAATTAATTGCACAAATATTTCACATGGAAATTCACACAGCTTGAATCTAAGTTGGAGTTTCTTTTTTCCAGTCCTTTTTTCCCCACAGTTAGTACTTATGTGTCTTTTCCTAGTAGCGGTGTGTTCTGGAGCAAAGTGCACCTATCTCCTCCTTACTAAATGGCAGTGCATGAGATGACAGTGCTATGTGGCAAAGGGAAAAAGGGAAAAGTGAAGAGAAAAAAGGGATTATGAGAAAAAAAAAAAACATTAGGATCTTTTTTTCTATATCCAAGTCTTAAAATGAAGAAACCACCTTTTGTTCAGCAGCCAACCAAGTGGAAGTTCCTGAGGGGTAAGAAGCAAACAATTCCCACCATAAAGGAACTGTTAATTGTATTTGCAAATGACATTTTTAATTATGCTTGACATCTCTGATCCTCCTGCTGATGGGAGCTCGATGCAACAGCTTATAAACCAGAAACCAACCAGTTCAATGTTCACTGATTGTTTATTGCCCATCATTTCAGGTTGCATTGGTAATTTGTTTAAACATTCTCTAACAGTAAAAGAAAAGGTGAGGTTTTTGCTGATTAATCCTTTTAATTGTACAGATTTTAATGATGCAGTTCTTGATGCATTGCATAATAACCTAAAGAAGGCTGTCAGTGATGAGACTGCTGCCCCACTCAGAGACAGCTGTAACAAACGCAGGGGCAAAGTCTGCAGCTCCTGAAACTAGGACTCTCACATCTAAAACTCATGAGAATAACCCACATGACACAAGGTGGGGTTTGTTTGTTTTATTTAGTAATAACTTGGAGTTGTCTGACTTGCCCTCTGTCTTTGAGCCATTAGGATTCACAGGAATACGCAGCCCATGTTTGTAACTTACTTGCTGGGGCTTCCACATAGAGCAATGAAGCTGAAAGAAATTACACCTCTGGTGAAGTCTCTAAGAATCTCAGCTATTTAAGTGTATAACTATCACTGTTTACCATGGATGCAGACCGGGACTCCTGAGCCCAAATGCCAATATTTAAAGGTGATGAATTGAGGCAAAGAGACCCTTCTCCCTTTCCTTTTTGTTACTAGCTATAGTTAGGACTGCAGGCTGTATCATGCAGAAAGGACTGTCTTTGTCTATATTGTATTGTGCATAATACAATGCCACTGGGATGTAAATAATAAACAATGATATACAAATTCAAATAACTAAGTAGTTGCTTCTGCCTTTGTTGCTTTGAGAGTCTGAGCTCTTCAGCAGTGGAATAAGGCATACATAAAAACTGAAGCTTTCTTTTTGAAAAGAAGCTTTGTACCTTATGTTTGAAGGATATTGTGATTATAAAGACCCCAAGAGAAATTAAATTGCATATGGCTCAATTTGAAGAATTGCTTCTTCAGGCATCCAGAATGCCAGTGCCAATTCCAGACATTTTGTTGGCATTAGGAGAAGGAAGGCAAACAAACAGAAAACTCCAACTTACATTGTGAGAAACCCAGGAGACAAAAAAAAACCCCAGCCTAGATCTCAGAAATACAGAAGATCCATGGGCTGCTATAGGAACAGCTTAAAGTGATCACATCTCATAAATAATCCAGTGAATTCTGGAATGTGTGCCTTTTTCCATCTATTATCCTCATGAGGCTTTGCTTGGTTTGATCTCTGCTGTTGTATGCGGTCAATCTGAGTAAGACAGTGCTGGTTTCTGATGGAATCTGTGTGACCTGCCAGCCAGCACTGTCCAGCATTTTTAAGGGAGTAGGAGAGTTTAATTTGTGAGAGGCATGTCCCAGTCACTTAAAACATTACAGGCAAAAAATCCAACACTTTCATCCAAACAGATAAATAACAAATGCAAAATGCTGGATCTTGAGCTGGATGTTGTTCAGTGCAAACTTGTTGAACTCTTGTGCTGGTTACCATGATAAATAAAGATGTAATCCAGGTTTCTGTGTACATCTCTGGTTTTATTTCAATCTATTCTCCCCACACACACATCTTGAGGGAGTTCTTCTCTGACCCAAACACTTTCGTAATGCAAGCAAATATCTGCAATAGTTATTTTCTCACTGAAACATTTATTTCTTTATTACTGAAAGCATTAACTAGATATATAAGGTGGGCAGGTTCTGAATATATGGGAAATGCAACTAGGTAATACTGTAAGCTTTGAAACATGCTGATTTGAAACACTGAGTAGTGGTAAGATATCTTTGGTATACAAAGAGGTGCAGCAGTAAAGTAATTTTGAACTTTAGTCTTCAAGTGAATTCAGTTTGTTCTCAGAGAAGATACTTCACTGAAATTTCTTTTCAGTGTGCTTCTAAGTTTCCCATTTTACTGCACCAGCCTTCAAAGAGAAAATTGAAAAAAGAAGGGTTTGCTTCCCTCTCACTCCCCAATGTCTTTATGCTTTTATTGGGAGTGAGCTGAGGATCCTGTTTGATATGACAGCTTTTTCTCTCGTCAGTGCCTTCAAAACTGCAATCACACACCATCAGTTACTGTCTTCCAGCTCCAGTAAACCCTCATTGTCTCCACTGCAC
The DNA here is from genome assembly GCA_039877255.1 of Loriculus beryllinus. Lineage (NCBI taxonomy): Eukaryota > Metazoa > Chordata > Aves > Psittaciformes > Psittacidae > Loriculus > Loriculus beryllinus. Next base: position 11,248 of record JBCJKH010045097.1, read on the forward strand.
TAAGAAGCATCTGCATACGTTTTCTCTCTCTAGTCTCATGTCTCCCATCCCTGCCCAACCACTAAACCACAGGTAGTTTCCTTCCCACTCCAGGGGTGCTTCCTTAGGCTATCTGCCAACCAGCATCTGCCAGACCCACATCTGCATACGCACCACAAGATTGTCCTTCAGACAGGAGGGAAGTGGGAAATTACAGAAACAAGCTTCCAGCCATCCACAGGCGGTGCCTGCACAGGGGCTGTCAAATCAACCAGCAAAATATGACAGGGCCAGGCAGGATGAAAGCTGAAAAGAAATGACCTCCTATCAGCTGATGTGCAGTAACTGTATACATACTCAGCCTGTGGCATAGCAAATCACAGTCACAAGTCTTTCTTTGAAGGCATTTATTAACAGCATCATTGCAGGCAGTCGTTGCAGGGTATCTGACACACAGCGACTTGTCACCTGATGGTAACTGGTCTGTGTGCCTGAGGCTTCTTATTTTTGGCTGTGTTGCTAAGGTACATTCAAGGTTGTCAACAGCCAGGGTAGGAGAGTAATGTTTGTATCCAAAACCATGTCCTGAAAACACAGCGTCTCAGAGAGCTGCAGCTAGAAGCTCACTGTATAAATTCTCTGGTTTGATCCCCCATTAATGAGCTGTGTGGGAAGCATATGTGGGGTGTCTGTCCTGGTATGGGAAATGAGGGGTAAGGCAGACAAGTGGACATAACCCATTCCAGGGCAGGCTGTGGGGGCAGCAGCTGTGCTGGGAAATGGGGTATGCCCATCCTCAAGGAAGGGAGCACAAATGAGGGAGCAATGAAGCACCACAGGCTCCACAGCCATCTCTGCTCTTCAGCTCCCTTTTCACAGGTCAGTGCAAGAGATCTGTGGGAGCAGAACCTGAGCTAACAGAGAGGAATGGAGAATTTCTGGCAGTAAATTATGAGTGGGATAAGCGATACACGACTGGCGTGTCATTAGTGTGTGCTGAGCAGCGAGCACATGTAACTGTTCTATGCACCATCAGTTTGGCCATGGGTAAGTCTTTCCAATGCCAGGCAAAAACTTCCCTAGAAGAAACCAAAGGATAAAATCTAAAAAAAACCTTATAGCCTTTTTTATGTCTAGACCATGCATGTACAACACAACTGCACAAGCAGTTAGTATGCATCAGCGCCAACATAGACTTATAGCAGGAGAACAGGAAAGAGATGTGGACAGGGGAGTCAGAAGCCTTCTGCTGCTAGAGAAGTTACTATTCTGTATCACTGATCTCTTTTGGAATTGAAATATCAAAGAAGGTTACTCATGGTTGTTCTTACCTTCAGCCCTCACTGTGTTTCTATCCTTCAGCTGAAGACTTCAGTCCTCCAAGCTCTGCTGAAGGCTAAGAACGAATTTTACTGTGAGCAAGTGAGCCCTTGCATGATTTTCTCAGTATTTTTTTTTGGTATGCCCATGTGCTCTAATCACAAACTCTAGTCCCTATCCCAGTTTTTGGAAACTTTTCCCTCTGGATTATTTGTGAAACTTTCAGTCTCTGTACAAAGCCTGAGGGGTATTGGTTTCTCTTTCCAGTTCATAATATGGTGCTGAAGTCCTCTGTGACTACCTTGGCACTGGGAACACAGCAGCAGCTTCCTATAGTAAAACATCTGAAGGCCTTATCTTTCCCTCTGGTAAGAGAGTATTGAACTTATATTAGAGATCCCAAAGAGACCTAGTAAACCCGGTTTCAAATCCTGCCAGAATCATTAAGTTGCTACTCCGTTTCTGAACCGAGTAGACTGGTGCCTGGAGGCAGCGCACCAGGGATACCTCAGTTCAGAGTAAGAGTGTGCTTCAGGAGCAACTGTCCCCTTAGTATGCTTTGGTTTACATCAAAAATTGGGTTTGGAGCACACAGACTGGATTCCTTTGAACATGACTAAACCAAAAGGTGCCTCCCAGGAGCACACCCGTGCACTGCTACTGCTAATGGGCTGCTTGTGATGTAGGTGGTATGTAGGTGTTTCACTCTGAGAATTCCATTCCTTTTGATCCTCATTATGCCGTGTGTAGGCATCACTTTATCGTTTGCACAACCTATACAAACCCACCTTGAGGTTTGGAATATAATTTCTTTTCAAGTTACAACTGTGAAACCAGAGGTTTAGTGAAATACCTTAACTGCAAATCCTTAACTGAGAACTCTCATCTGTGACTTTTAGTGAAAATATCCCATTCCCTGCTACCCTAAGGAGAGCAGGAAGTTAAAATAGTACTACTTTGTTAACAGGAGCTTTGTCGTTAGTACTGCTAAAGTGCTACGGTTCTTTCAGGCTTAACTCTGCACTGAGAGGAGGACTAATCAGAACTTTACTGGTGGTCTTCAGAGGCTTAATTAACAGATTCAGACCTTGCGATAAATGAGTCTTTAGCACCAGGATTGTGGACAATCCTGTGGAACAAATCAAGAAAACAAAGGATGTTTCTTGAAGTGTAGACTGGATAATTGTCTGCCTGACAAAATCAGCTTAGTGATGCATAGGCTTTATAGTTTACTGGTTCACCTTGAAGCTGTATTATTCAGTTTTGCTAATTTTAGTTAGGTTCCTAGCTCATTCCTAACTTGCCAATGAGCTAATTTTCTCTTTTTCCAGTGTCCCAGTTAACTTTGCAGTCACCTGGGCACTCTGCATATATTTCCAAAAGCTGGAAATAACGTTTGTCACATCTCACCTTTCATCTTCCTATTTGTCTATATTGATGTTATTTTGACATTTTCTTGTTGTGTAACTTACCTTTCTTTGATGTGCTGTGACATAATTTTGTATTTTCCTTAAAGTATCAGATGTTCCCCATGGATTCCAATTAATGCTTTTCTGGGGCTGAGTTTATGACATGACACAGTTGTGACAATGCTGTCATCTTCAAAGGAAGGTAAGTGAAGGTGGCTTCAGCTAAGAGAACATCTATGGCTGCCATAGTTGCCACTTAAAAGTCCTTTTTTGCCGAGTATGAACCACTGACACCAACTATTTATTGCCCTATGCATAAGAAATGAGCATTGTTTTGTGGTTACTGATAGCAAAATTGATGATTTTCAAGTGGTAATGGTATGTACCAAAGCTGCTTTTCAAGCAGATGATCACTATACTCAAATTGAAATCAGCTTGGTGTTTCATACAGACACTATTGCTTCCAGACTTGCCTTGAAGCCATTTTCTGCAGTGCAGCTATTACTGGTGTAGAGTCTTAGTTCACACCAAAGCTCATCTGATGCTGTTTTATGAGGCTTTTGTGATGGTTAAGCTAGCAAAGCTCTTTCTTACACACAGGCTCTGTTGAAAACCCAGGAGTGGCCCCATGGAAACCTATCAGACAATTCACAAGTTTAAAGTTATTCCCTCTTAAGTGCCTTTGTGGAGCGAAGCCTGAAATCACTTTGATAACATCTATCATTTGTTATAAATGTAATCTTCCTTTAACTAGTAGTGACTTACATACTCAGAAAATCTCCCTGTAGAAGCAATTCTAGGGGCAAAAGACTCTATTTCATTCATGGTGATCCCCTCAAAAATCACCCACTGCAGTAAGTTTGGAATAATAATTTCTTCTTTGCCAGGAATCACTGGAAAAAATTATCCAGCTTATACATGCAGTGATTACACAAAAAGTAATAGAGGCTGGATGATGCCAGTATTCCCTTCAGGCTCTAAAATCTATTAACCTACCAGATAATTTACAAACGGAACAATTTATGGGGTGAGAATCTGTCTATTGTGCATGAGGAAGGAGATGCTAAACTCTGCATCATTCATTCTGATGCAGCCCTTGTTTACACAGTGTCTGCATGCTTATTACAAGGGAGTAAGAATAAATTAGTGAAGACTGTTGAATGTTAATGTAGTATTATTCAGGCTGTGTGTAAGCAAAACTATTTAAATTTCATATTGCTTTTTAATAAATTCCTTCTGCTACAAAATCAGCAACATGGAATATTCAACAACCAACAAAATATACAGGCTGGGCAGGATGGGGACATTGACAAATGAGAGCAATTTGGAGGAGTGGTAAAGATTTAGGCAATTGAAGTAGCCTACAAGCGCTGTAGGTTGGATTCTTCATAGCAAGCCATTCTCGCAGCTGTTTTCAAGGACCTGCTTACAGCAACAGACTTTCAAATTTTTGGGAAAGGAGGGCAAGAGACATTATGAATAAGTATGAGCTCATCCCATTGGTGACATCTGATAAATCCAGAGTCCTTGAATATTTACAGCTAAGCTACTGCCAGGGGCTGAGGGCACTAATAGGCCCTACTGGCCCTGTCTGCCCTCCCTGGGGACTCCCCACAACCTGCCCATGGCCCAGGACCCCACTGCAGCCCCCTGGGCCTGTCAGTCTCTGCTCTGATGGTGCAGCACAGTGCCGGTCCCCAGCTCCTCACAGCCCTGCCCAGACATCCTAGAGCAGAAACTGGGTACCTGGCACTGACCCTGACCCATGGGCTGATCTCCCAGCTCAAGCCTAGACCTTTCCCAGCATGACAAACCTCCCTGATGACCGGTGCTTGATTGATCCCTGCTGCCCTCCCCAGATCTGCCCTGCTGCTGCCCTGCATGAGCAAGTGTCTACCACAGAACAAGAGAATCAAAAGGAAAAATGGTCCTGGCGATTTCGTCTGCTCAGTCTTGTGTTACCTGAGCAGCCAGTCCATTTCCTGAGCTCTGCTTCCAGGTCTGGTCTGGACACAGGGTTGTGTCCAGAAAATTATAACAATCAGGGAAAATTCAGCTTTCATTCTGAGCAGAGGGAGGCAGGTACCTAAGACAGGGCTTAGCCCAGTCTATGAGCTGAGTCAGTCTTTGGAGGTCTCTTTCCTTCTCCATGCATTGTAGGTTCCTCCTTGAAGTGCTGACAGTTGGGTCTGGTGTATCCATCTCCAGTATTAGTTTCCAGGCAGTTCTAGCAGTCATTTCCATCCACTGATTTGCTGTAATTATCTAAGGCCTCATTGACATTTTCTGCCTAAAGATTTGGCCACCTTCCTAAAAAAAGGTTGGTTTCTAAATTATGTTAAAACAAACAGCATTGAATACCTCCTTAAGCATCAAGTTTTGTGGTAAAAAATTGCTGCAGTGGCTACATGGGTAGCTTTCGTTAGCCCAAGGAGGAAGAAGAATGGAGGTGAATGTGGAATGGGAGGGAACCTAAGAAACAGCCGATTTGTATTGTCTGTACTGTGAAACATGCTTGCTGCAAAGTTCTGGTATATTACGCCAAATTTAGAGGCAAAGTAGGTGCCAGTGTAAACTGTATGTGAATATGAGACATTTGCAAGGATGGGGTTACAGAAAGGGAACTATAACAATTTATACATAAGTCATCCTGTAGGAATTTATTCTACTTTACCACTGTTGACTGGCTTTTCCTCCTGCCACAATTGCTCCCTTCTGCTCATCAGCATTGCAATCAATGGCAGTCATTTGCTTAGAGTCTTGCGCCTCCAAAATTGTCTCACCACAACACTGATCCAAACCCCATGCAGGTCAGTGGGAGTTTTGCCACTGATTTTGTGGAGGTTTGGATCAGGCTCTGGTAGTTCTCTTCAAGTGCACATCACAAGCTCACCACTGTGCTGTCCTTGGGGCTGGTGCAATGCTCCAGGCATAGGCCAGGATGGTGGTTTTATTCACCCAGAGCCTTACACACAGGGAAATGTGATGAGAAATGAGGTTCTTAGGAGATGTTGCAAACCTTGCCTAGATTTGGACAGCCCATAAGCAGATGGTCAGCTCCTGATCTGAAGGATTCAGTTAAAAAAGAGAGAGAAGGAAAGGTTATGGTGCAGAGGCAAGGACAAGCAAAGCCTCAGTTGTTCCGTGGTGGAAAGTGTTGAGAATGGGATAAAGGAGGTAGGACGATGAGCAATTTGAAAAAAATAGCTTGATTCTTTCAAAATCATCTCATGCCATCATTTACATAGGGAAAAATCTGGTGACTTTAGCTCTCTAAATTCTTAAACTTGACTTTTGCTTCACTCCTTGCTTTCTTGCTGTTGCCCCTGGATTGTCACTGTATCTTTATAAGAGTAGATGGCAAGCACCTTTAGATGGCACCTGAGACATTGTGGGAAATGGCTGATTACCAGCCTTGCCAAATGCTCTGTCGGTGTGAACACCAAACCACAGCTCAGGGCTCTCTGTATGTCGGCCTTTATTGCACCCTAGAGACCTTTCCAGAGTTCTTTCTTTTTAGTGAAATGAGTATCTTACACTCTGACTTCTTTGGGTTGTACTCAAAAGATTTTGGTCATCATCCAAGCTGAAATTGGAAAGTAGACAATTCCTCCTTAGCAATCAGCCTAGAAATGAAAACACGTAGGGAAGTCTGACATAAAGATCCAAAAGGCTTTCATTTGCTAATGCACTTACCAACTGCCTATGATACTAATCTGTTTCCACCCTACCCTAATGGTACTGTAAACTAAATGATGCACCTCCAATTTCTCTATCAGATATTGCTACTGTAAGCTTTTGGAGACTGGTGGGTCTCTGGTGACTTCTTAAGTCAAGGATGCGGATCAAGTGCTGGATTCATTTGGTCACTGGAGCAATGGGCAGGTCTAAAAGCCTGTCCTGTAAAGTGAATGTGAATAAGTGATCCTCACCATAGAAGCTTTCTCTTTGGTGACATAAGGCCTTGGGCAATGTTTGGGACTCTGGCAGAGGGGTGCAAGGTTACTACAAGGACCCCAAATGAAGCACATGTACCCAGGGATCAGGTATGTGGAAGACCTTGATGTAGCTACAGTACTAAGTTAGCTAACTCCACAGTGGTGGGCTGTTCCACTGCCATGTGGACCCAGATGCCACCTACTCAGTGTCCTTGCAGTGATATTGGTGTTCTTTTGTCTGTAACAGCGCACAGTAATATAAATTATTAGAGATATTGAGCATTGAAATTGCTCTAAACGTCTTTAGTAAGAACAGGCACTTTTGAAAAGCCACCTACCTCTGAAATGACTACTGAGGGAAGATACGATTGACATGAGAGCTAAAAGATCTGCTTGTGTTGCTCTTGCTTGTACCAGTAGGTCCTAGGAGAGGTGGGGAGAGGAGTCAGTCCCTTGGGGACTGTTAAGATAACATGAAAAAAGAGCCTCAAAACCAGTTCTTTTCTAACCCTCTCCCAAGGTCTTGCCTTACACAACTTGATACAGTATTTGTATGTATTGTGGGTATTGCAATTCTTTTACTGGGAAAGTAACTATCCTCCATCCCAGGGAAAGCTATTGAGGATGTACCTGCCATGAGAACGAGCTATCGCTACAGGAGCCCAGCCATCCCTGTGGGCTGGTGCCAGCATAGTGACAAAGCCATGTGTTTAAGTTAAACAGAGGTGGTTAATGAGTTTTCACCTTGTCAGGAGAGCAGTCCAAGGTTAAAGAATGATGTGTCCCAGAAATGAGAGTGAGAAAAGCTGAGTTTTGATAATATACAACCTGCAGAGAGAGCCGGTATTTTAAAACAAACTGTGATAGGATTTTCCTTTTTATGGAAGCAAAGCACAGCATTTCAAAAACCAGGAGAGGGGCACTCTGATTCTGCGTGTAGTGTGGCAGCTAGAATATATTTAACATGTTATTATGTTATCAGTGGAAGTGTTTAATGAGATTTAGTAGATGTTCCCAAAGCTGTCCTGTCATGTTTATATATTCAGACAGGAGCTGTATGAAGAGGCTGTGATTTATTTGGCTGGCAAGCCAGGGCAAAGGGGGATTTCAGTGTCTCATGCTACACTTCTTCAAGCAAACCTGTTTTCATTTTTGCGGAGATTATGAATGTTACAAATGAAAGGAACGGAGCAGATGCAGTTTTGTTAGATTTTGTGAGCATTATGTTAACTGCCACTTGACATTTTGATAGCAAGGGTAGACCTATGCATTATCAAGAATGTACACGTTCAAAAGATTAGTGTCCAGTTAATTGGTGGAGGCTGAAAAGTACCATATTTACCCCAAAACAGCAAAGGGAAAAGATTTGTAACTATTGATGAGAAAAAGCTTTTGGCTTTGAATAAAGTCCCACCACTGCCGTGCCTCTTCCTCAAAGCCGTGTTTCCCGCATCAGCCATCCTTCACACTTGGATCTGAATCTCCATACTCTTCTCTCACCCCACAATCACAGACCAAACCCTGAGTCAATGTCCACACCAACCTCACTTCCCTCTTTACCTATTCCTGATAATCTCAGGTTGGTACTCCATGTCTCCCAACTGCTTTTGACTCACTTTTCTGGTCCCTGGAATGCAGAGCCTGCGGTGGGCAGAGGGTTTGGAGCATCTGCCTCATGCCAGTGTAAACTTCTGTTGTCAATTGGCACTCACTGCCTGTGTCAAAGCTCTTACCCCCTCCCTCCCATCCCCATTCACAATTCTGACCACTTTATTTCCCTATATATCACACTCTGGTCCATTTCGGTTTTGTGACAGACATATTTAAGGCCAGACTCTCCAGCACACATCTCTGGATTGCTCTTTGAAAGCAAGGCATGAGTGGCATATAAGATGTATTTTTAGAGAAAGATTCCTAGAAACACCTTAAATTGTCTTGAATTTGATAAGTTTTTTAGCTTGTCATAGGAAGTCATCACCGGATTAAAGTGTGTCTCGTGAGATTTTTCAAGGCTCTGTACATACCCAGTATTTTTAGTACTGAACTCAAAGCCAGAATAAAACCTGAAGCTCGCACAAGCACTGTAGAAAGGCCCACAGAGATAAGGGGGAAGATCTATGGAACAGTCTGAAGTGCTGGATAAGTTTGCATTGTTGCACAAAGTCGCATTTAAGCGTAACCAAACAGATGCTATAAATCAGGAAAACACTGATGCCAATAAAAGCTTAGGAATCCCAGTAAGCTTGTGGTTGAATAAGAAATTCTAGTTCAGTGCTACAGCAAAAATAGCTAAGAGATTTATAAATAAAACCCCCAGATCTCATGATAATCAAGGGAACACATACTGGAGCATCAATCAGCTCCTTTCCCTGTAAAAGCTTTCTGTTTGCAGTAACAAATTCTTGAGGTTAATTTTTTTGAAAGTAGTATCACAGGTATGAAGGCCTGAGTTCAGCTGTATGGTCAAGGGACAGCTTTTTTTAACTCCTTAAAGATCTCTTCTCTTCCTCAGATATGACAATGTTACCTTCAAATGGAACACAAGATCACATCCCTACACTGCCTCCTGCTTTGTAACCAGTCTGGTGGATCTCCAGCTCCCTGAAAGTCTGCTCATTTACCCAGCTTACTGGGTGTTATGGAGATTCTTGCTGTATCTTTTCAGTATGCATCCATCATCACATTCAGAGAAGCCTTGAGATACCTCTTTGCTGCTGTACAAAGAGGGCAGGATTTGAAAGAGGCTGCTATTCACTGTTTCTGTGCAGCTCCCTGCTGCCTGGAGTGCATCCCACTATGAGGCATCCAAGCAACCAGACTTATAAAGGTCCAGATTCCACCAGGAGAACCAGGATGCTGAAAGTCAGGCATTGCAATGGTACATAATGGTAATTTATTTTTTGTGTCCTTTTTCTAGGATCTAGTCATTAGCCTCTGTGCTGTAATTCCTCTTCTGTATAACACTCTGTGAAATAATGGGGGTAGCATGAGGTTAAATATGTTAAAATTGTTAAAATATGTTAATTTGTGAACCATTTGAGTAATCCCATTTGGTGATGGGACCTTGTCAGTGCCTTGCGGATACAACTCCCTAGATTTTCATAGTACCTACAGGTACGAGTGGCTCTGGAGAGATCAGTCAATTAAAGAATCACAGCCTTTGTACCAAATGGTGATGGAAAAAGCCTTCCTAGGATCACACTGATGGCTTTGCCTTCCCCTTCAGAAATCTTCTTATAGTCCAGTAGAGTTACAAAGACATAAAGGTTCCTCGAAGTGCTTGGTAGTGATAAAGCAAAAATGTAATGGCTTCTGATGGTAGGGTGGGTAGGCCTGGTATCCCCTCCCTGCAATAATAATTAGTGTATCTTAGTCACTGTCGCCAAAGATTCATGTTCATTCCCATAGGGGAACTGGTGTGTGTCACTATTACTTCCTTTAATTGTATCAGATGCACGTTAACTGGCAGCATCTAGACACTTGTGTCCTGCAAGACAGCATATAAATCTGAATCAGACAGAAAGAACATAGCTGCTAAAATACAGCCCTTCCTCTCTTGATTCATCTCTGTACTCAGTTTCTGCATTTTAGAGTACGTTGAGTTTTCTAACTTGTTATTTTACACCTTCTTTAATGCATGGTGTTTATGATGGTTTAGTCATCGGTGACTGCAGAGCTGTTGCAACTGTTGGTTTTGACAATCCTGTAATCATTTAGTAAAGGCAATCACCTATTGCTTTTCTAATCAATTTTTACTGTTCATATCACATTTACACTAGTTCATATCGTTGCTATGTATCTTTTCCAGCTGGGCTTATGCAATTTGTCATTATAGATATAATAATGATTGTTCATTTTAGTATCTGAAAGGGATGTGAGAGGCATGGTTCCTCCTTAGTTTCCATTAATATCACAAGCGCTTGCACTACTCAACAACATGTGATATATTTGGGAGTTATGCTGGATTTGCCAGGTAGTGGGTTTTTCTAATAGGGAGCTTTAGAAAGCTTTTTCCTACGTCTTCAGAGAATAAATTAGAGGAAAGCATGTGACAGAACTGCATAATGTGTCAAATGTCCATAGGTGGAGAATCATAACTGCAGCATCACAGAGATTTCTGGAGCTCACTGGCACCTTGCTACAATTTTGGCTGGAGGCATGGAAGCGTGAGTTTGATTACCACAGATCAGAAAGCTGCTGGTTCTTGAAAGAATATTCTGCAATCAGTAAAACTTTTCCTATTTTTTAAACAATCCATTAAAACGCAGCAAACACCAGGAAACCTCTTCTTCTATTTTATGAATCTTTATCATGTTCTGCTTTGCAGATGTTAGGATGCAATTGCCACAAAGAAAATGCCTTTCTGTATTGTTTATTTAGGAGATGAAAAGCAACCAAAGGTGCTCTAAACCTCTAAACATAACAAGGCTAAGAATAAGACATAAATATTCACAGCTGAACATTTTTATTTGAGCCTTATGGTTTGTGCACGTTAGTAGGAGTGAAACTGGGGGTTGAGTTTTTATTTTGCAGTATTTCACGTTGAGTTGGAAAAATAGTGTTAAAGTTTTGTGTTTGGCTTGCAGATGGCTGCCCAGGAAAAGGCTTTACATACATGGGAGCAGTTTGGTTCCCATATTACTGGAGTCAAAAGCAACTTGTCATTTGGCGTTTATTTCTAATTAAAAAAGTTGGAGTCTCTCTGGTAAATAAATAGTCACAGGACTTGAGTTTGATGAGTAGATGCTAATCAAATAACATTTAACACCAAATTCCGTGCTTATTTACAGGTGAAGCCGGCTGTTTAATCATCTTTTATTTCTAAAGGGTACGTTTTCTGCGGCACTCAGCATAATTTAAACAGCTGAGGAGAAATTGGAAATTTGTTTGCTTTCAAACTTGCAGGAAGATTTCTACCTTACTTACTGTGAGGTTTGGATTTATGGAAAATGAGTGAGTTAAAAATACGTTTTATGCTTACTGACTTTTAATATTCATGCCTGGAGTGCATCCAGGCCTTTCAGTGTTCCTATTTCAAATCAGTTGCATTAGGTGTTGAAATCTTGCGCTTAAGGCTCAGGAGGGCTGGAAAACAAGAGCTCCATCTCATGAAGAATGCTGCAGTTCCAAAATCAGATTTCATTTTGTGTCAAAATGGGACTGCAAGCTTTTCAAAATACATTCAGTGAGAGCGATGAGATGTGAGATGACAGGAGTGCTCTGTTGGGATGTGACATGTATAGAAGTCACTGCTTCCCTGAGCCAGGCACAAGCAGGGCTGGAGCCTGAGCTTTGTGTCAGCCACGTTGATTACTGGCTGTTCTGGGCTGTTGCTGCATTGTCTACCGGCCATTTCAGGTTTAACACTCAAGATGAACAAGCAGCACTCAAGAGTCTGAAGGTCAGATGAGGTCTTTCTCTCTCTGGCTTTCATTAAAACACCCACCCCTACCTGGACTTCTTGAAGGTCTCTTGAAATAAATACATTCCTGCAAAATCCCTTGGTCTTGCCAAAATGGAGTTTTCTCCATCAGCTCTTGATTTTGTTCCATGAATATCTCACAGCTTGGATAAACCACTTGGAAAATCTTCCAGCAAGCAAGTTCCCATTTTCTCCTCCAGTTTAAGAGAGGGTGTAAGAGAAGTTGTGAAGTTTCCTATGGAAGATTACTTGCTGAGTGTCTTTCTGTGTGTGTGGAGGAGCTCCAGACAAATAGTGGCAAAGTTCCCTCACTGCTTGCATTCAGATTGCCCGATAAAATCTTCCCTGCTGTGACATCTGCTAAAAGCCAGTGCTGGTTATACAGAAGGTGGGCTGTGGACCTTCCTGGTACTGTTCTTTTTTGTCTCTACTGTTTTCTTCTCTGCCTCTTGAGCCGCACACGCACATGACAGGGCAAGGGCTGTACCGTTTTTAACAGGCTAGCCCCAGGACTTCTGCATGCTAATAATGACTCTCACACTGAAATGAAATGTATTTGGGAGTCTCAGCTTAGTCACACTGCCAAGTTTGCCTAGTTTAAGTGACTAGAGAGAAGCTTTCCTAGGGTAAGATAGAACCACATGCCTGATTAACATTACAAACAAGATCCTTATACCAAAATATCCTATTGTGTGGCAGGGTTGAAATCTAAATAGACACAGCCTTCTACATCCAGTCACAGGCTTGGGACCAAGAAGGAATTTATCTCCAGGTCAAATTAGCAAGCACTATCATTTTTTATTCTTATTTTTTTGCTGTTTGTTTATGGTCTTTTTTAGGGTCAGGCCAGCTCTGTTGCATAACTGACTCTATTCCTGCAGAAACCTAAGAAAAATTAACTATATTTTTTCCAGTTTTGGAGCATTTATATTTTGCTTCTTTTATGCAAGCACACTGTAAGTTCTGAAGGTTTTAGTCTTTAATATGAAAGATCTTAAGTCTGTTGGAGCATGCTATAGCCTTTATTTTTCTAATAGCTTGTATTTGTCAGGTGCAGCAGAGTGGATGTTATTTATACTTTGTTGTTATGCTCCTGGGACTTTCCTTCCCAGATTCAAGCAAAAAAATCAATCATTTCATCTGGTCCTCAGCATCTTGCAATGGCAACAGACAAATTGTATTTTAGTACATTGGGAAGAGATATTGCAATAGCTCGAAATGTTTTGAGGCAACAGCAAGGACAGGTGATGGAAACTGACGAGGGAGTAATAAATAGGACCCTCCATCATGCTGAGGAGGGACTGGTGCAATTCATCTGATATCCTGAAAAAAATAATGAAGATATTATTATCTCATTATCTATTCCAAATCAAACCAGTGAAAACCTTGCCAAAATGTACAGATGTGAAACCTAATTAATTGCCTCACTGGTTACCTTGCTGAAAATCTGTGAGGAAGGATGTCAGGGTCTCCTCCTTCTCACATGCCATAAGGAACATGAAAAAACATGAGGAAAGCCAGCTAGATAAAAGAATCTAAGCCACTGAATTTCCTGTAGTGATATTTCTAACCAGCTGTATATAAATGCAACAAACAAAGAAGACCTGGAGATATGGGAGTAAGATGGGGGTAGGATGAATCCTGAGCTTCTTCTCCCTTGGTACACCAACATGCTGCAGAGAATGGGAACCAGAGCCTCTGACTCCTCTCTGTTTGGGTGCCTCAGCTCCTGGGCACAGGGCTCATGCTCAGTCTTATTAATGTTTGCTCTCTTTTCAGGCACTATTGAATGTTTTACCACCATTTGGAGCAGAAAAACACAATGGGAACAGCAAAAAAAAGCCACTTTCAGAGAAGAAAATGAGAAGGTCAGAAATCAGAAATGAAGAGGCCTTGGGAGACCCATGGGCAGCAGTAGGTCATAGTGATGCATAGCAAGTCCCTGATCCTCACTGACACATTGATGGCAATACCCGATCACGCCAGTGGTGCGGGATTTGGCCAGCCTCAGGAGAAGGGAGCAGAGCTCAAGATGGGGCTGTGCCCTGCTTGCTGTCAGCCTTGTGGTGTGGGGCTGCTTTCAGACTTGCTTGCTCCAGCTAGAGCTGAGCCAGAGATAAAAATACCGCTGTCTGTAGCTTGTAAATAAGAATTCACACATGGTGCTAAGCCAACTTGTTCGTGGTACTTCCTTGTTCCTGTTGTTCCTAAAACTGCACTTATAGCAAAAAGCTACAGTGTTTGAAAGAGTCAGAAGCATAGGGAAGAACTGCAGACTCTGAAGTGGGCATTTGAAGGGCTTCTTTGCATCACTCTTAACAGCTTTCATTTCTATACAAGCACTGATGGACTCAGGATTTATTTTATGGCTGCTGAAATGAGCTAGAATTTGTCTGCTCAGTGGCTTGTTCTGCATCCCATGTGCAGAGCAGTCCTATTGTCTTTGACAAGGATATTACCTGAGAAAGGTATTGGTTATGTCCACAAGGTTTCACTGTCTGCTCAGCTACTTGCAGTGTCCTCTTCTTAACAGATTCTTGTACGCTTGAGATGCAGCTTTTCTGGGTAAATTCATCATGTCAAGAAACTAAACATCTTTCAATATTTGCAAAGGCATTTTCATGCTTCTGTGTTTTGGGTCCTTTCCTTTTTTTTTTTTTTTTTGTTTCTCCTTGAATGAACCTGCTGGAATTGGAAGTAGATAATTTGTGATTTGACAAGACAACATTAACTCTGCTGGCCTTCTGCTGCTTTCACTGTGTGCCCACTCATCAGAGAGACACGGAGGAGGTGAGGAATTGGGGGTGACGTAGGGAAAGCACTGGGGGATGAACAGGAGAGTAAAGCTGCATGTGAAACATTAGCAGAGTGGGTGATGTGTAAGGGAAGGGTTTCTCTAAGTAGGGACCTGTGCTGAAGTGATGGCCTTGTGCATGTCTGAGAGGTAGCTGAGAGGAAGAGTGGGAGAGCGGGGAAGAAGGGATGATGGACTGGGAATGGTGGGAAACATGAACCAGACCCCAGTAAGCATTGCTGCTTTAGTAACTGCTGTGATTGTAAACACATGCTCATTCACCTGCCAAGGTCTGATTGCTCTTGTAGAATGGACATGGGTATATAGATGGGCCATGAAGAGGGAGAGCCGCTGCTGCTGGAAGAGGAGAGGATCAGGAAAATGATTTTACAACCACTTTATCTTTGGAAAGATCAGTGCCATCACAGTCCTCTCTGCTAGCCCAGCTCCTGCCCATGATGCCTCCTTTCAACAGCACTGAATGAAGAATCTGGAACTTTAAAAATGCAACAATTTCTCTTTCTTTCCTAAGCAGCAATCACGATTCCCAGTTCAACATTCAGTAAATAGATTAAACCTAAAATAATCAAGTCTTAGCTTCAAACTGCAGTGGCACAGGGATTCTCACTCCTTCAACGGCTCTGTAGACCCATCCCTGTCCCTTTTCTGATTTGGCGGCATCTTTAGAAGACCTGTAACATCTAAAGATGCACTGAAGCTGTGCTGATGTGTGACATGAAATAATTGACAAACTGGCAACAACATTTTAATATTCTTAAAATACTCATATACATTCAAGGTGTGCAAGGTTAGAATGCCACAGAAAGTGTGCTCAGTGCTAGTTTGGGGTATACAGCCAGGCTATTTCTCTGTCAAGATTTGTGCTCTGAAATGCTGCCAATATTGATTTATTCAGGTGAATGAAGGACATTCTAATGGGACATCAGCTTATTCACATAGTTGTGCTTGTAAAATGGCTGAAAGTTATTTTCATAAAACTTTCAAAGCAATAAATAGGTTTAATCATGTTTAGCAAGAGACATGACATAGAAAATGCTTCAAAATCTGTAAAAAATATAGATTTTACCCAGTTGTAGATTGAACAAACAAAAGGTCCTTTTTCAAATCATCTACAAAATGTGTCCATTTCATTTTCATTTAACTTACTCTGAAAAGTGACATAAAGTTACAGGTTACAGCTGCAAGCCTTTCGGTTTTTCAAAGCTATTCGTATGGGCATAGTGCCAGTTGCTTGGAGATGGATTCACCTGTTCAAACTTGTAGATGTAAGTT
This sequence comes from Loriculus beryllinus, assembly GCA_039877255.1. Classification (NCBI taxonomy): domain Eukaryota; kingdom Metazoa; phylum Chordata; class Aves; order Psittaciformes; family Psittacidae; genus Loriculus; species Loriculus beryllinus. The sequence continues at coordinate 27,403 of JBCJKH010045097.1, forward strand.
TTTACACCTGAGCTGGTTCTCTAGGTTCTGTTCACAGTTACAGAAAAGAAGGCAGCACTTTCAAGCTGTAGTTCACCTCATCTTGAGGTACGCTAAATCCATTACATAAACTGTTCTTCAGAAGTGATACTGCTGCTCTTGTTTTTGAAGCTTTGAAAGAGCATCCCATTGGGTTGGACTGGCTACAGAGTCTCCTCCTGCATAGCTTCACTCTTTAAGGGTCTCAGCCATCAGTGAGGCCTTCATCTTTGGACTCCAGGTGATTTCAAATACTCTTGGAGTAGGTCACAGAGTGCTTTGATGATAAATGCTTGCTTTGCAAGCCCTTATAGAGAGCAATGTGCAGTTTGAAAGCTCCTCTCTTAGCCTGCAGTGGTCATGTGAGATACTGTTGTGTTTTCCATGAGGCTGGGGTGGTGAGCCCAGGCATAATGTAATGCTGGCACCCATGAAGTAACATATAGCCCAGGCCATATTGCTGCCTGCCAGGAAGGGACAGAGCCCCTTAACAGCTCAGGCGGTGAAGGAGAGCAGTCTGATCAAACTTTGCTAAGTACTGAAATAGCTGTTCTGGAAATCAATGCTATTCATGCTCTGCTCTGCCCTTTGAATGGTATCATTTACTCAGCATATAGCATTGCACCTAGTGCTGCATCTTGCTGTCATTGAAGCAATCCTCATTGTATTTCTCAGTGCAAAGCTAAGAGCTTCTATAGAAAAGGAATCTGAGACCTCAAAGTAAGAGAAGAAGAAAAAGGTGACAGTCTTACTAAACCTGCCAGTTCAGAGGTATATTTAGAATATATTGTAATAAAAGAACTGACAAACTGAAAAGGGAAGGCTTTGCTTCTCAAGGCTTTACATGGCCACGGTTCATGAAGTGAGAATACAGACGGATATTTCGATTTCACCTACGCTTGAAAATTTAACAGGTTGAGAACTGCCCTCTGGAACTTAGGTCAGCCTGGAAATCATCCTGATAAATTCTTTCAGTCTCCAGAACAGAATGACTACATGAAAACTGCCCATGGGGGATTGATCCTTGCAGGAAGAAAGTCAGTCTTTTAAAGCCTGACTTTCTCTTTAGCTCAAGTCCCTGAGTTTACCGTGAATGATGGTGAGCTCAGAACTTTTCTGTGCCTGAATTCTAGTTACAGGCCAGTCATGGAAGAGGTTTGCTTCCTGTTTACAAATCCCAGTGCTGGGACTGAGCTCCACACTTCTCTCAGGGATGTGTGGGTCTGGCATGGCTGAACTGAAATTGTGAAGTGTAGTCTTGGCTAGACCTCATCTTTCACATCTTTCCCAGGCTATGTTGAACAAGCAATAGCCAAGCCACGTTTACCTGACACTATCTGTGCACTCATCAACTACAACACTGATCTTTGGAAAACCCATGAGAAACTTAAGAAAGTTTGGAAAAAAACTGCTTTTGCAGGGAGCAAGTGCAAAGAGAGATTGTTTAAAATTGGTAAGCAAATCCATTCTGCAGCCAGTTTAAGAAGTGAGAAAACCTTTTTCATTACAGAAGAGGATCATGTTAGCCAAAAGTGCTGCTGCTTTTGCATCTGAATTTTTGGATGCTTGGTCAGTTTGGTGGTGTGCTGTATATAGAAGAGCTACTGGAATAAGCCATGATTTTAGTCAAATCATTTATGCTTTGAGGGAGCAGAAATTACTGGCACAAGGAAAGGCAAAGGAAGTGTAAGGTTTGAGATCTACTCTGACAACTTCAGGGTACCTCAGCTCTCTGGACTTCCATGAAGTTCAGCTGCCTGCTACCTCTCCTGTGGCTCAGTGCTATGTGAAGGTGTTGTCAGGAGTGCACACATCAGGGGACAATGACAAATGAGTCAAGCAGACTGAGATCACGGACGTTCATGTGTGGACCTCTCCCCAGCCAAATCCTATTCAGAGGAAATCCCAAGGACAACTGTGCAAGACAAGCAATCCAGTTCACCATAATGTAATGGGGAGTGTGCCAAATAGGGTGAATAGACTTATACCCCCTTTTTCTAAAGGGATAATAAAACAGCTTTCAGAGACGGTCTCATCTCTGACATACTATTGTGGTGAATTAACGGTCTTTTGCTAAACTGCTTTTCAAGCTTTCAGTGCCATTCCTTCATTCTGCTAATAATAATATTAACAGCTATTATTTCTAGTGGCATAGCATTTCTTCTTCAGAAACCCATAAATGGATAAGTATTGTGCAAAACAGAACCTGAGCAACAATTCATGATATGCAAAACCCTTCCTGAGATTGAGTGTCATTGACCTACAGATATATTCACATAAATAAATATAAAATCAGGCATTTTAAGTGACTAGGAAGATTTACCTGTGTCGCACACCTGCTTTTCCTTGCAGTGTTCTCAATTGCTAAGTAATACATGTACAATGCACCTCTTCTCGTCTATTTTTCAGGTCCTTCTCTGTCTAACAAGGCTTAAGAGCAGACAGTAGTTTATTTTTACAGTAAGCATTGTGCCACCGAAAGTAGATTAATTGCCAAAAGATAAAATTAGAAATATTGAAATGGACTAGCTTGATGGATTCTAATTAATTATGGACACCAGTGCTATAATCAGAGATTGTTCACTGGGTAATGGAGATATTTGGTTTCAGCTGGATAGTCTTTCCCCTTCTGTTTTCACCCCTGCAATTCAAAAAGGCTGAACTGGGGAATCATAATTCAGAATCAGAAACAACATCTTCCCTCTGTTATAATCCAACTCACCTTTATGAGACCACTTTATGAAGAGTGATCATTCTGTGCAAGCAACTTGTGTGATGTTGAGCACTTTCATCTATCTCCATGACTCAGGTATTATCATGATCTTCAGTGCACTCAGCTCTTACAACAGCTGTTCCAGGCTGCGTGGTAGTGAGATCCTGGTGGTGAGAGGTGGACAACCGCATGGATATGTCGTGTCCCATTAGGTGGGACACACATATCTGGGTCTTAATCACTAGATGGTTGAAGAAACAAGGTTTATATCCCACAGAGGAAGTACTGAAACAAGGTTCAGGTAAAGCACTTCCCAGGAATGGAAAACAAGGTTCAAGTCCTAGTGTATTTAGTGGGCATTGGCTGCTCTATTTTACATGTGCTTATTTAAGGGCAGAATTTAGTATGTAATGCCAAGCAGGCTTTCGCAGTTTGAGTGTCCAAATGGTGCAGAGAAGTCAAGTTTCACTGAAAACACTGGGGCAAGTGCAGGTAACCTCTCTATTGGCTGCTGTAATACACTGTGCCACTGTCACAAAAGTTTTCTGATGCAGTCTAATACTGCCTGAGCATGCATAGCTTCCCAAAGGGCATGGCTGTATTGTAATGCAATTACATTTCTTCTCAAAAGTGACAAATATTTGAGTTAAATGGCAATCAAAATCCTCTGCTGTTTAATTCAGTTCAGCCTCCCTCAGAACATTCTGTCTTTGGTTGAGCCCACGACTGCAGAGGGATCAGGCAGTCTCCTTGGCTGAGAATATTTTCGGTTCAGCTAAACCCAAGGGGTAATAAAGATCTTGTCAGAAGTCAAAACTCATGAGACTTCCAAGCCAAAAAAGGTTTTGACAAGTTCAGCTCCTGAGCGTTTGGCTGCTCTCCTGCAACCACCCAAAACCACTGGAGCAGTTTTCTGTGATTGAAAGTGGAAGAGACAGGAGATTTAGTACCATGTCACCCAAAGGATTTGTAAAACCCTTGAATTTGGCCTAATCTTCCAGTTCAAACTCAACTGAGCGTTTGTTGGGTTTATTTTATTTTTTCCTATTCCTGAAAAAGTCTCAGTGCCACGAGGAAGGGTGGAGGATTAAAAACCAGTATGTATTCTTTTGGCACATAGCAGGGTTATAAAGGTTATAATATTAATTATTAATTAATTACTAAAGAAATATGCAACATGTGGTGTTTATTTTCCATATTACCTTATTTTTTATAAACCCAGTGAATAAACTGTCCCTTTGTCATGGGATGGTGCCGTGTATCCTTTTGATTCCATTGAACTTGGCCTTCCTACACGTTTGTGAGTGACCTGATTTCCTATCACTGTGTTGTCACAGAATTCCTAGAATAATGAACAAAGAAGTACTGAAAAGAATTTTACTCTGGGATACATAGAAGCACATTAAATTTATATCGATTGAAGACATGTGGCCGTCTTCCAAAGTACGTATTTCTTTTTCATTTGTTATAGACAGGCAATTAACTTGCTTTAATATAAACTAGAGTTTAAAATAGCCACTTAGGTTCCCTGCCTTGAAAGGTGCAATTAATGACACTTTACAAAATACACTGCATAGCCAGATATTTGGGATATAGCTAATATCAGGCACAATTCTTATGGAAAGCTATCACAAATGCAGTATATATAGTAAACCAAAGCCTTTCAGAGAAATCTCAAATACTTAATATTATCCCAGGATTAGGATTCTTAGGCAAAAATGCCAGATAAGGCATTGGCTTAGCTCAGCGGCTCTTTTTTAGAGAGCGTGTTAGAGTTAGACAAGATGGTCTGTGTTCATCTGTGATGGACTTAGTTGTGGTGGGGCAGAAAAAAATTGCAGCTGGTGAGCAGAGCAGTTTGGGGAGTATTTTCTTTTCCTTTGAAGGTTTTGTGAATTCCACAAGTCCCGATCTCTGCAGATAAATTAGAAGAAGATGGTAGCAGATAGTACATGTAAGATGCAGCAGGAGTCAGGAGATGCTTAGATTGGATATAAGGAAGAAATTCTTTACTGTAAGGGTGGTGAGGCACTGGAATGGGTTGCACAGGGAAGTTGTGAGTGCTCCATCCCTGGCAGTGTTCAAGGCCAGGTTGGGCAGAGCCTTGAGTGGCATGGTTTAGTGTGGGGTGTCCCTGCTTATGGCAGGGGGGTTGGAACTTGATGATCTTAAGATCCTTTCCAGCTCTAACTATTCTATGATTCTACGATTCTATGTTCAGGAGAGATGTGCCTCTCTACCCCTGCCTACAGGTAATGGTGTATCAGATATACAACTTTTAAACAGGGAGAATCTCAGGCTGGGGGAAACACTGTGGATTTGCCCTGGGTAGGTGTCTACCAAATAAAGGCTGATGTGTGAACTGCTCATTCTAGGCTCCCAACAGAGAAGCTGAGCATTGAATGTGCAGCTCAGCTTATCCTGTAGCAGACATCAGGTACCAGAGCCAAGATGGGATATCCACTCTGCGTTAAAAGGTTGCTGAAGGAAAGGCCTGAGAAAGGGAGGTGGATCTGTGCGGTTGTGAGGAGTGTAACCCCATTCCCTGACTTGCTGAATGAGCTCTGATGGCTATTCATGGTTCTGCAAGGTTCCTTTCGCTGCATTTTCTGGCTACCTGTACAAAAAGCAATTACAGCTTGGTCTGTGGACACAGTTTAGGGGGACCACTAAGCCCATCAGTGCCTGGTCAGTTTCCATGCCAGGCGCATACTGCTGCTTACAGCCTTCAGTGGGACTTACAGACACCTTGAGTATGCCATGATGAGGTACAACTGCAACCACTGCATGCCCGATGGCTGATGGTACTTTGGAGGCAGTCTGGAGGTAGCCTGGAGAAGCTGAGATTTCCCCTTAGATGCCATGAGCTTGCACAGTGTGATATGTCCACAGTGGGAATGTGGTGAGTAGTCTTGACTCCCATAGGTACAAATGAAAAGGTAGCCTGTCTTCTTACCCTCCTTGCACAGCAGAGACGAAGCTGTAAATCAGAGCTAAGCACCCAGGCATTGAAACTGTTAGAGCTCACAGGGCTCTGCCTGGGCTTACTTCAGTGCTGCTCACCAGTTTGTCCACTGGTACAGAGAGGAGGAGTACAGAAGGGAGGCAGACTGTGAGCCTTACTCTGTAACATACAGCCTGACACAGGGGTGTTACATCTCTGGACCTATCTTCAGGTGGAGACGTTTTTAATTGCATTTTGTCCTTTGGAATCTGATGAAATTGAGGACTGGAAAGCAAATGGCACACCTTTCCTTCCCAGCCTCAGACCTCCAGAAGGGAGAGCTTCAAAGCCATGAGCCGTTTCAAAGATAATTTCTCTTAAAAATCAGATGAGTTAAACATAATGAATGATATTTAGTTCCATTTGCTCTTTCAGGCGTCTGAAATAGACAGCTCCATGCAGAGAAATTACCCTGTTCCTCCATAAGTGATCTTTATTTGAAATCTAATAGTGCCACAGCAGCCTTCTGTGCTCAGAGCTGGAGTGATTGACACAGTGTTAGAGCAACTACGCCACGAACTGCGTGGGCTGTCTTGAAGGTTTGCTTCGTATTCACAGCATCAGTGCTCTCAAACCCATAAATTGCATCATTAAAAACCCAAAACCATAGAGATGTAAGTTAAAGCTGTGTCAAACTGAGTTTTTCTGGTGTTCTGCCGGCTGCAGGGAGCTGGCAGTCAGGGGGCAGGAACATGTACCACATGTGGATGGGAAGGTGAAGGACCTGGAAGCATCAGGCTCTAGGCATTGTGAAAGCTGTACAGATGTGCTACGCACACTCAAATGCACTCGCAGTCTGTCACCGATAGCACTCATTTCAGGGGTGACAATTGGACCAATAACTCATCTCAGGGTGTTACATTTCTCAATGAAAGCTATAGCAAGCAGTTCAATAAAAGAGGTTTTTGCTTTTTCAGATGTTGAGTAACAAAACAAGCAGACATGTTCCTGGACATGGAGGATCTAGTAAGCAGTATAGAAAATACAGCGGTGCAGACCCCAGAAGAGTCAGGAGTTGTAACACCATCACAGGTCCCTTGACAGCAGGGCACTCAAAAGGGTTTCTGCACCTGGAGAGATTTTATCTTTCCCCAGAGGCTTCCTCCATTCATATTGGGCTGGTTGGCTTCTTTTGTCACTGTTTTGAACCTGCTGCCTGGTAAAATGACTTGATGATTTGCATTTCCTGTATCAGTGAGGCAGCAAACATCATTTCCTGCTAAAGTCTCAACATCTTTCAATGTTTCAAGGAGCTCTCTCATATGCTTTCTCAGTAATGTCTTCTCCAGACTGAAAAGTCCTAGTCTGCTCAGTCTCTCTTTGCACAGCAGCCTTTGGCCATCCTTGTCCCCTCTTTTCATATCTTTCTCAGTTCCCCTTCACTTCTGAAATGCAGAAGGCCGTACAACGCATGGTATGCTGACAGCCACCATGATGTCCCTTGCTGTGCCTTTCCCAATTCCATTTCTAAGCTCCCATTTGGCTTCTCCTGAGCACTGACCTGATGCTTTCACAAAATTTTCTCACTGAGTGCTAGAAACCATTGACTTTGCCCAAGTCAGGCAGCAGTGACCATGCTGAGGACTCATACATGCCTCACACCTCACCCTTGCTAGGTTTGGGGTGTAAGTATGACAGAGCTCTCTCTCCTCTTGGGATGAAAAGTCAGAAAACTGTAAGGGGCTCCTTGGCACATCCTCAGTTGTGGGGCCCTTGCCCATCTTCCCTGGTTGGTTCTGATGCATTCACTTGGTGTACATTAGTTATCAGTGTTGTAGGACCTCATCTCCCAGCTCCGCACTGTGGATTTCCGTGGCTGCTGTGCACCATGCTGTCTGTCCCTGCCTACAGGTAAGAGACTTCTCACTTTTGATCCACCTCTGCAAACCCTCATGATTACTGATATCGATTTATGGGTTTTTTTCTGGTGGGAGAGCCTGGAATAATGGAAAAGAGATTATTTTTGCACCGTGGGGGTTGGCCATGCACTTAACAGACCTGAAGTGAGTTTTTTTGCATGCAATTTTCTGCACAGCAGGTTGATGTGGTGGGTGGAAACAGCAGTTTTGTGTCCCTGGTTTGGAAACTTACAGCTTTAAGTATGTGTGAGTAGCAGGTCTGAAGCAAAGGAGACCTGGCTTGCTCAGATCTCACTCATGAGCTGGGCTGTATTTTCTTGCTTCTAGTACCAAGAAAGAGAAGGAAAAGAAATTATTTCCACAGCACAAGATGTAGAATTTGAAAACACTTTATTTTCTTGCCACAAAAAAAATACATACATATACAACACTACATATACCTGTATAGTTAAAAAGAACCTTGGCTGGAATGGATTGCTAATGTGTTTGCTTTTCAGGATCACCAGTTTTTCATGTCACTTTGTGGTTTCTGCTTCCATGGTTCATGCTATGAACATCCCACATTGCTGCACAATGGTGAGCACAACCCAGGGGGTTGTGCATGGGATTAGCCACGCCAGCAACAGCACAGAGGCTCTACAGCTGGCCACAGCTGTCTATGGACACGCTTCTTGTGCCCGAGAAGCTGAGCATCTTTTGGGGGCATCTTCCTGGGAAGGGAGCAACACTCCCTCATGCAGCACAGAGGGAAGCACAACACCAAGCAAACACAGGCTTTGCATCGAGGTGAGGCACTGAATAGGCTGGATTAAAACCATCCCCACTCTCACACTTGAAATTAGGGCTACAAAAAAGAGGGTTTCCTAAAATGCTTAAGCCAACCCTGTTCTTACTGAATGAGATTAAAGGGATTTTGCATATGAATTCAATGGGGATGACACTCAGAGCAAGGGGATGATCTTCTCCTGCACAAGGGACCTGCTCAGAGAGAGCTGCAATAGGCATCACAAAAAGCAGCTCCTGGAAAGGGACAGATGTGCTGGGCATCTCATGCCTGAGCTGCCACAGGCAAGGAGAGGGATCATGTGGGGAAGCCCAGTTGCAAAGGGATAAGACCGGTGGCAGGACCAGGAGATGGCTGTTGAACACTTCCTAGACCAAGAGTGGGGAGCTCCTGTGATTTGACACAAACCCTCTTTAAAATACCTAATGAGAATTGGCATTTCATACTTCATAAAGCTAATTCCAGTGGCTATGTGCGTAGAAATAAAAACATGTGCTGCAGCTGGATTGTTCAAAGGTATCAAAAAAAGTGTATTTAATTCCTTTGGGAGACCCAGGTTTCACATTAGTGCCACTTCTCCATCACATCCCCTTTAACCTGCTTCCTCCTGGATCATGGAGGAAGAGTGCTCATAAGAAGCACATGTGCTCCCTCTTTGACTAGAAAAGAAAAAGTGCTGGGAGCCCCTCATTAGCCCCCATCTCATGGTGCTGATGCTGCAAAGGGGCAGCAGGGATGCCTGTGCCTTTGTACATGAAGGGGAGTAGCTTCATCTGTTGTCTCCTTGGCAGTTTCTTGATGATAGCACCTTCCCTATGAGGTTGCACTGCTTTTTGGAGTGGTAGGTTTTTAATGGGATACTGTAGCACAGCGACGTTGTGGCATTGTCACTTCATGGTATTCAGGCTCCAATCCCTTAGGCAGCAGCATCAGGATCCCCTTCTTTTTACAGGACTAACAGATGGCTTTGCAGAAGACCCAGGCGCTGGAATATGGAATGATCTGCAGAGGTTGCTGCTGGAGTGAGAACAATGTTTTATACATGTCAGGCTGGGGCTCTGGCCAAGGCAGGCCTGATTTTTATCCCTGTGTTTTACAGGCAGAATGGATGCCAAATCACAGTGCCTGAGCAAAACAGCAGAAAAAAACCCTGGGGGGAGGTTTATATGATGTTTGCTGATCCTTAGTTAAAAATAGTATGTATAGGTTCTAGGAATGGTTTCAGAAAGGCAGGAGTTTGAAGCAAGAGGCAATATATTTTATTAGAGAAAGAGATATTGCTGAAATAACCAGCCAGGCTGTTCTCACAGCTACATTACTGCTGTACCATGATTCAGTTATTAATAAATATAGTCTTGCAATTTGAAAGTGGTCTGTTCAAGGCCCTCTGGAAATTGACTTGAATTGTGCCATTACTTGCGATGGTGGTTGCTGCCTTACAAATATACTCAACGGTGACATTAGCCTTGCTCTTTAATTGAGGACTGACTCCTTTCAGCAGGAAGGTGTTTCATAGCTGATTATATATATGTTCCTTTGCACCAAATGACACCTGCTGTCATAATAGCTTCCATTTTTATTGCAATATAATACAAATGATCTCAAAAGGCTTCCTAAATTACTGAAAGATCTACAGGAGGGAACAAGATATTTTTAAACCCTTCTGTATGAAGCCTGTTTTTCTGTCTTCTTTTAGAAAGTACTTTTTTGTTATTTAATTGGACTCCTAGAAATGATTGGGAATATCAAAGGGGGATTCTTTTGTTTTATTGCAGGAAACCACTGAATAATGAACTGATGGCCATTGGACAGCTTCTTTGCTTCCCAGCCATGGAAAGGATGTAATTCTAACTACTTGGAGAAAAGACAGAGCCCCCTTCATGCTGCAAGTACAGATTCCAAAGAAGTTATAAAAGAAGTCAGTTCAGTAGATAATACCTCTCACTCAGTCTGATCATCTTCACTTTCCTGCTCCTTTTGTTTTCTCACTTGTTCATGGAGTTTTCCAGATTCTACAAGGCTTTGGTTTTCCTAGAAAAAGCAAGCAAAACCTGTTTGCCTCCCCTATGACTTTAATAATAAATCTGTCAGACTGCCCGATGCTTCATAAAGAAATGACAGCAACAAGCAAATTACAACCCGCTCAGCAGATATCGGCAGCGCTGGCATGAATTCAATCTGTCCATGGGTGGACAACTGAGTAACATAAAAGCAGGGTTTATACACGTTCCTGACAATAGCTGAAGACTCTCCTGGCACAGCCTGAAGGTTCATGACCCGTAAATATTTCTCCCCCGGCAATCGCAATCTCAGCCTCCTGCTACAGCAGAACTTGTAAAAGCTATAGACAGCCTATTTCTCTTTTGGGACTTACAGGCTCCCCTTGCAGATTTTATGAGTATCAATCACAGGCATTATCTTGTAAGACTTACAGGTTACCAGCTGGTCTAGTGTGTAAAAATGCTGCTTGCTGTACTGGAGATTGGAAATGTCATGAATTTTAACGATTTCTGTTTATGGGATATGCAAGAAAATGACATTTTCATCCTTTAGAACTCGAAGTTTCTGTTACCAGGGCAAAGATCTGATCTGAGTGTCACCAGGCACTTGTGAAGCACAGCTTTTACCTACATGGCAGTTGTTTTCACAATGCTTCAGACCTCTATGAGAGGTTTCTGGTGGAGCTGACAATGGTCTCAGGACTCTGGAAGGTGGTCAGACACATGCTCCTGGCAAGACATCGGCTTCCATTAGCTGTACAGGCATCAACACTTCAGTTTAATGGAAAAAACAATGTAAAGAAAACCCAGCTTTTTTATAGACCAATCCATTTATTTCAGATTGGTTGGTGGAGCTTTTCAAACACCCGTCTGTCAGAAAGGGAACAAACCCTTGCTTGCTATTCCACATTTTTGGTGTCTTTCCTTTTGGGTCTGTTCCTTCTATTTGGTCTTGGCAGATTGAGGCTACAGAGACATCTGTGACTTCAGTGTATTACTACATAGGAAATATAAGTCTCTGAGCTCAATTTCTCCATATGCCTCTTTCAGCTTTCTATTATTAGAAGGCAAACATCTTGGATGGGTTGCCAGCTAGCTATATGCAGGCCTGCCAATTGTCCCTATTTCATATTCTAGGTCGCAGATCTTTTCACGCTTGTCTTTTCATATCTTTGGAATCTGCCTGGTGAAAAAAGAAAAGTCATTATTTGACTACTGGCTTAGATGAATGAGTCATTAAATTTGATAAAACACATGGGAGAGCATTTCTGAATAGATCTCTGCTTCACCTCTTGTCCTAGCGCCTTTCAGGAGAAGATTAACAACATTTTAATGCTTCTGACATTAGAAAATGTGGCTCCTTCCCATGTTTCTCAAGGAAATAAATGAGATGCTGGTTTCTCCCCTACACTGCACCCCCAAAAGTAATGTTCTGCCTTATTTGTGCAAAGAGGAAAATGAGAGACTGGGACAGGGGAATATGGCACCTGGAGAGACTTTCACAATTCATACCTCCTGTTCATATCCAAACTCAGCCTGCTCCTCCTGCTCCCTCTCAGAAGAGAAGACACCATGTAGTCACAGGAACAACACACCCCCAAAGGAAAAGCAACCAAATACCAATAATTGAAAATATACATGAAAATTGTACAGAAAATAATAGAATCAAATGTGTCTACTCCCTCATTGCAAGACCACAGGGGTTTAGAGGGAGAATGAGGACACTGTCCCATTTCATCTCGGCCTTTACGTTCTCCACACTGAACCCACACAGTAAAGCATGATGAGGAATACATCACTTCATTTTCCTCAGGTCAAGTGCCATCATACCCATGATGCAAACAGCGGTGCCTCAGAGGCAGAATGAAAGTGTCGTGTGCTGAAGATATACCGAGACTGCCCCCCAACATGCGCCATGCACAAGTGCGGTGAGACCCTTCTATAGCACAGTCCTTTTAAAACCAGGCAGCATTTCATAGCTCCTCTGTATTTGACTTAGGTTCAGATCATGTGCTGACAGACTGAGCTTTAGGATGCCTTGGGCTTTCTTCCTGCGTGCTGCAGGAGAGCACAGCCAGGCACTGTACAAAAGCCGGGTGTTGGGATGTTGCAGAACACCATTCTGCTCCTCATCCCCACCAGAGGCATCTGGCAGGGCTTAGATGAGGGTTAAATGACCTTCACCCCCAGAGAAAGCATCTCCTCACTGAAGTAATACATCATTGTCCTGCAGTGACACTAATGCATGGAAAATACACTTCTTTTGGGTTTAGATGGTAAATACTGATTCTGTGATAACCATGTTACAAAAATGCTTAAAGAAGCAGTTTGAGATGAGGATTGTCCATGTGGCAAGTGCTGTGGCATCTCACCATACTCACAGGACTCACGGGTACAACAGGCAGCAAAGGGGAACGATATAATTTCCTTTTTAACAGTAATGTTAATGCACTATCTTGCCCAAGGTCACCTGGGAAATGAAAGAGCATTGATGGATTAAAAAGAGTCAATGTGCTGATTTTGTGGTGAAAAATGTTTGCTATCTGGAGCTAGATGCCTCTGAGACCTTCCAGCTTCAGTGCTGGCACATGCTCCAGGTTTGCCTCCATATCTCCCTATCAGAGTCTCCATCTGCCTTCTCAGTTTAAAATGTTGGCTGATCCACTCATGCATCAAGATCATTAGAAGCATTCTGGTTTCCCCCAGGACACCTGGGGAATGTATCAGCAGAAGCAGAGTTTTCTGCAGGGATACATGGGCAGGGGAGTAATTGGCAGGAATGAGCATACATAAAATAAGCACAAGGATAATCCAGATTCTGTGCTGGATGTGATTTATCAGAAAGTGGTTGCAAAATGGGTGGATGAGGCTCAGGCACTCTGGAGCCCCTTCCTGGGATACCAAAAGCAGCTTCGATCCAATACTATTACCTACTCCCTTGTCCCTGGAGCCACTAGTGGTGTGAAATGCAGAGCTATGGGGCATTGACCCCAGGCTGCCTCCGAGACACAAGATACTGTGCATTGCCCATGGCAGGTTACTGACTTCTCCTGAACATCTCTAAACAAATGACTTGCTGAAAAACATCCCAAAATCAAACTTCCAAACTCCTTGGGTTTTGAATCTGACCCCCTGCAAATACTGCTAATGGCTCCTGATTTTTGTAGAGGGTTCCTGCACTGTTTTATGCCCAGGGCCAGTGCTTGGATATGGTGTATCCACAGTGCTGTTTCCTTCCTTTTGCAATGTTATATCCGTAGCCTTTTGTGTATCTTAATACAAATATGGATGTAGCACCGAGTTGCACAAAGCCTCACTTCAGCTGTTTTCCTTTAGCCTTGAAATACAAGCAGATAATTATTCTGTTAGTTGAGACTGAGCTGATACAGCAGGAACAGATTTGATGCTCTTTCACAGCCTATGTCACTTGAGCCCCAGGCAGTGAAGAGAGCGGTGGACTTTGTGGCCTACGGACGACCAGATGCCCCTGGGTTCCTGTGTTAGGGCTCCTGCACTGATCAGTGATGTTAGACTTGCCCTGAATGTGTGTGTCCTTCAGGTCTAGTGTAGTCAGGCATAGCCTGTGCTTCTTAGCTCTTCTGTACGTGCTTTGGGCTATTAACCTTTGCATAGAAGCCACATTTGATGCTTGATTGTGTGTGCAGGGAGGGAGGTATGGGAAAAGGCACCAACAGTAGCATTATTTGGGGCTTGGGGCAAGAGGAGAAGCTTGCCACACCATGGGTATGCATGGTGGGGAGGACTGAGGATGTTGTGATGGTCTGAGTGATAGATACCCTGAGGGACAGCCAGGTTTAGCAGACTGGGAAGCTGTAGAGGAGAGAACAGAGATGCAAGGGAAACCCAACTTCTTAGGTTCTGGTGCACAGTGAAGAACTGAAAAGTCCAATATATCAGAAAAGCCTGCACAGATAATTAATACAAGCTCTTACAGACTAATAGGGCTTGATAATGAAAATGTCTTGTTGTGTGTACTAATAGCATCGCATAGTAGGAAATTAATAACATCTGGGGTTTTAATAGTAGACTACAGACACCTGATTTATAATCTGAAAATAGCCATACCCTGCTGTCTGTGGAACATCCAGTGTCCACATGTCAGAGCCTGAGAGGAATATATTCCTTTTTTAGCTCTTTATCCTTGCTGGAGGCATGAGTAAACACAAGAAGCCTCCTAATGCATTTAGCAACAGCCACGTGCTATAATGGACCAAGGCCACGTATCCTGTAAAATAGAACAATTTAAATGAAAAACGGGTGGAAAAATACCAGCCAATCAAGCAAACATGCCATGGTGTAGTCTCCTGAGGAGGGATGCACTCCCGAAATGGCCTATCAGGCTTTTCTCCTTAGCTGAAGCTATGGGTACATTTTGCTTTTTAAACATTTCTGTATCTGCAGCTGCTGCTTAAGATGAATTACCAGCTGGGACAACCCGCACAATTAAATATTTCCCAGGTATGTCATGACTATTACACTGTCTATAATGTTCAGTAGTTGTAACTAATGCCTTGCTCAGAGAAGGTAGATTCAGTATGTGCAGCAGGAAGCAAAAGGTAGCAAGTCCAATGAAACCTCTGTGGCCAAATCCGCAATGCATATAAGGATGTGTTACCATATCCTGTACAATTTTCCACTTTCCTGGGGCAGTGAGAGAGCTTTCTTAAGCCAGTTTTAACTTGTAATAGGCTGAAACCACATAGCTCTGCAGTACGCTTTGCAGTATGTGGCATAAGTAGAGGAATATGCGTTATAATGACCTTGAAAGAAAACAGTGGCTTCTGCCTGCTAGGTCAGGCAGTACAGTGGCATACCAGAAATAATCAAGGGACTCATTCTCCAGCTAATTAAAGACTTGAAAATATAATTTCATGTTGTGATTGTTTGCAATTAGTCACAGATGCTACTGTTCACTCGCTGTGGCATTATTTTTTCCATTAATATACTAAGAAATGCATTTTAAAGTGGAATCAGTCAAAAGCCCAGAATTTAAGGTGAGATTTGACAAAACTCCAGCTTTCATGTATTTTATAAAGAACTATAAACTACAGAAAATCATTGTGAATTTCATCAGTATAACACACATTACATATGTGTTTGTTATGCGGTATATACACTGCTAAATGCAGAAAACCTCAGGGTAGCTTCATAGTGAGAAGTAGACAACTTGCCCACTCACCATCACATGTCTGTCTTGGGAGAAAATTGATCACAACACCAAGAAGAAGTATGTACATTCACAATTTCTCTTCATTTCTCTGTATGTAGGAGGTTTGCTGTGCTTGCCTCAGATATGGAGCCGCGTGTTGCACACAGCTAAATGTAAATGAGATGGATCTGGGGAAGTGTGTAACCATCATGGTTTGGATTTGGTGGAATTCCCAGTCCTGATTTACACCACTGAAGAAATCTCCAGCGATCATGTTTTATGGAGAGCCTAGCACCTACGTGAGCAAGGACTGTGGGGTATGGCTTCCTATAGGACTTGAGCATGTGAAGGGCATTGAGATGTTTGTCCTCATCTGCTCCCGAGGGCACCAAAGCCATAGCAAAGCATGCTGCTAGAACAAACATTCACCTGGAAGTCACTTCGCCCAACTCAGAGTCTAAGTCCATTGCCTAAGTCTAAGCTTGTCAATGTCAATGAATTTCTAAAGCCAGAGAAGAGGAACATATGCTTCCAGGAAGGATTTGTCATATCCCAAGAGATGTGAGAAGAGACTCTGTTGGTAGTGCCTGTTGGTGTCCATTGGTCACATCAAGGCAGCCCAGAACCAGCATCCAGGCATGTACAGTGAGATGAAGCAATTCAAATGTTTTCAGGTGAGTTGGCAACTTCACAGGAATTGAGGGTACAGTTTTGAGAGAAAGTTCCTAAACCAATCCTGAGTCCAGCCTCTTCTCCTTTTATGAAAATAACGGTGTATCTAAACCAGAGTAAGATGAAGAAAACTAGGTTGAATGTAACAGCCCAGCCTGAGTGTATCGCAGCATTGTGTGATTGCCATTTCCCTTGTCTTTCCCATCCTCTTTTGCTGGGAGGTTACAGCAGGCCCCCACACTCTGTGTGCTGCTTCTCATCATCAGCAGGACAAGGCACTGCTGATAAACATGCTTTCTGTGGGGCAGCGAGCACATTTCTTTTTATTCCTAAGAGAAATAAAAATGTTATGGATAAAGCACTTCACTGTGTAGTTCCCTGACTGATAAAATTCCATCCCTAAGCTTAAGAGTACATGTCCCTGCAGAATTGACTTGGCACAGAAAGTCAATAGTGACAAATGTAATATTAGATTATTGTTGCAGGGGACGAAACCCTCCATCTGGAGGGGAGAGATTGCATGGTCTCAGTGGGGTTTTAATAACTAACTTTTCAGATTGATTGTACAACGTGTCTCTAGACATTGGTTTGCTGTCGTTACTTAACACTATAGAATGAACTGCCTGTATTTGCATTTAGGTCTTTTGGTTTAAAGGAGAAGTAAAGAGGTATGTGAAAGAACAAAGTAGGATTCATACAAGCTGTATACCCCACACAAGAATCAAGGGCGCTTTTATTTCCTTCCATCCTCAAAAAAATCCCCATAAATCTGGAGAGTCTAGTAAAGAATATCTGTCTTTAAATAAATAATTAAAAAAGAGACCTTTTCCTTTACTTTCTGCATCTTCACATTAAGGATTACTTATCTCTACTTTATTTGAAAGAAGTTATCTGTGTTCTGTAGGTTTCCATCAAGCTGTTAATGTGACATTGATCTGAACAAAATGTAGCTCTTCTAACATTAGTGTGATAGCCAACCTTGGAGAGAAACTCCATTATCCTCTGTGTACCAGCTGAGTGGACATTTTTCTTTTGGGTTGACTGTGCTGATATTTTCCAGTAGTAGTTTTCTAGATTAATGGCAGTGTCTTGGATGCAGAGGGACTGCTGGAGCGAGGTTAAATTAATGAATGATATCATAGGAACTGCTTAAAAGCCTTCAGGGTACAAATTGTTAGTAGTAACCAACAGATTGGGTGTCCTGAGGAATAACTCTCCTGTGGGCTCTGACTGCTAGTCTCAGGAAATAGCTTGGGACTAAGCAAGTATCTTGCTTCTGGTCATGTTTTTCTTCAGGCAGGCAATAGCAGAGCATGGTGCTAATGCAACAGTTCTTATCCTGGCATCTCAGCTATTTTAGGCAGGATCAATGTCAGAATCTTCCTACCTCACTCCGTTACACAGCGTCACGTAACGACAGACCTGTGCTCATTCCCCAGCAGCAACAGAGGCTTTAGAGGTTTCTGGTCCTTACACAACAGCTTCTGTTGCTCTGCTGGTCTAGGAGTTATTTCTTATGATGCTGGTGGTTTTGCCTAAGCTGCCATGTATGCAGCAGTGCAAAGCCTTGGCAATGAGGAAGGAACTTATGCCCAAAGTTTTTAGTGCCTGGTGAGGATGCTGTGCTGTGGGCACCCGCCAGATATGCCTGTGGCTACCCTTCATCTCGAGAAGGTCACACATCACACCAGTCCTTAGGAACTCACAGTAGAAAGGGGAAGTAGAGAAGACAACATGAAGTTCTTTTGAACCTCCAGCATGAGCACACCACTCTCTGCTAGTCCAAGAATGTGCAAGTATTTGCATGAGCACTAAGGATTGTGACTTGTATGTTTGTGAAAATATTTGCCACCAAACTTGCACAACTGCCAACATTTTGAAGTCCTTCTCTGCAGGCTGGCTTTATTCCATCCATGCCAACCTTACACAGCCTGTTTGTCACAGCCTGTGGTCAAAATGGGGGTCACTAGCCAGGGTGAGCAAGTCTCTGTTTGCCAGTCTAATGAGATGTATGGAGTGGTGGCTCCAATCCTGATCTGTCTGAGCTGTGAGCTGCCAGGACAGTCCCTGACCTGCTCTGGGAACAGCTTGTGCTCCAGCAGAGAAAGCGTACAGGGAGGGAAGGAAGTAGGGACAGACAGGGAGGGGAAAATACAGAGGAGCAAGACAAAGAGCATTGGAGTATAGGGGAGGGAATCTCAAAAGGAAGAAGGAGAAAAATAAAATAGCTTAAGGAAGCCACAGAGAGGAATCAGGGGCAGATGTGGGACATGTGCAAGGCAGTTAACGAAGTCCATCTTTGGTGCCTTCAACACTTCTGTGTATTGTGCATCACTGCTGGGCTCCAGAGATAGTATCAATGTTGGTTTATTGTCCCAGAGGCCATTTTACTTTCTGACTTCCTCTCTTCTCCCTCTTTATTTTTAATAGGCCAAGTGTCACTGTTGATTAATGGGGAGAATGGAAGGTGGGCAACCTTTATGTGCTATTAACCTTAATGAGGGCAGTAACTAAATGATAAGTCTATGCACGTTCTGCAGAACTGAGTGCCTGAAAGCTGCTCGATATTTCATGTGTGGCAAAGATGAACTCGTGAGCAGCATTAACATGAAATAGCTCCAACCAGCTGGGTTAGGAATGAGTCTGCACACAGCAACATAGCCTTGCTAACCTGAACACATATTTCAGGTTAGCCTCAATACACGCTGGTGGAGAGAGGAAAGGTGAAACAGGGACAGTGACAGTTACTTCAGTAAAAATTGCCCCTGAGTGGTTAAACCCCTTTGCTAAAAGTGTCACCCATTGCAATTCATATAAACAACCAACTCTGAGGCACATTTTTAGCAACATCCATATGCTACTCCACATTACTGCAAGGACTCCTTGCTTAATGAGTGTCAAACGTTCATAGATGTTGCCATCATTTTAGTAATGCTCAAAGTCATTTTATTTCTATTTGTTTGCACGGGTTAACTGATTTTGAAGATCTTCTATAGCATTTGTGGTGAGAATTGTGATGTGTTGTTAGGATGGCAATAAAATCCTGACAAAAACAGACTTTGCATTATATGTGCACTTACTATGAGCTCTGCTGGGTTTTTTTAGACACATATAAAGGCAGTTTGTGCTTTTGTATTTACCCCAGTCTTGATTTCCATCAGGGTAATGAGTTTTATATCCTATTGAAGACATGATCTAATTTAGATCCTTTACTGCTATAGGCAGTGGGAAAATGTGAATATTCTCGAATTCTATTTGGGAATTTGGCATGGGAAGAATAAGCAAAAGCGTAGCTGGAGGTCAGCACTGTTACTCTATGAGCTGCTGTTCAGTGTTTCAGTTGGCTTGTAAACCCTGAGCCATCCTCCTTGCTTTTACTCAGCTGCACAGGGTGTGCCTGGCCCTCCCCATAAGCAATGGGGTGACCCAAACCCCTCCAGGGAAGGGTTTCTATATTTCTCCTCAAGAGCCAGGGTGCATCCTGTGCCTGCATCCCTGACACCACAGTCCAGGTGCCTTTTTAAGTTGTTGAGTGCCCATTCTCTCTCCCAGACTTGGGAGGTCAGTGGATGAACACCTGCCCTCTCCCATATATATACTAGTGTCATCTGTTTTCTCTCAAAGGCTATCTTTCCACAAGGGAATTTTGGATTGATTTCAGGGTCAAGAGAGATGATGAGCAGTGTAATCCATGGTAGGTCCTTCTGTTTGATGAGCTTTCTAGAATATGTAATCAAGTAACTTTGTGTAGTGTAATACATTAACTAGCTCGTAACACCTTGTTGTCTTTCTTTCCAGTTCATGTGGTAGCACTCAGAAGGCATGACATGCTGTGCAGGTGGAGGTCAGCTTAAAAACAACGAGAAATCAGAGTAATGGTGAAAATGACACAAAGAAAATAATCCCCATTACAAAATTATGCGTCTGATCCTCTTGAGGGACTGTGTAACACTGCTGACACATCCCTAGGATTTTCTAAGCGCAAGTTGTCCTGACCTCTGTCATAAATCTCGAAGCCTCTGTTTCCTTCAGCTTGCTTAAATGAGCCAGATAGGCCTCACTCCAACAGTACATGAGCTGCTTTCCTGCACCATGGCCATCTGTTTCTCAGTGATGACGTCTAGCCTGGGTTAATCTGCTTTTTTAGGGTATGTCATGACACAAAAACACAGTATGAACCATCTTGTCCAAGACGATTTCTTGGCTACTGTAGCTGATACCCAGATCCATAGACTTCGGACTAGCTGCCTGCCAGGAAACCTTGAGAGCTGTGTTTGAAGCTCCTTTTACACCCTGCATTGCAGGGACCTGCACTACTTTGTTTCTGAGTTTAGGGAAAAAATGGTTTCTAAGTGCCCAATTTGCTTTTACTTAGAAGCCCTTTCTTACCACACTTTTTACCAGCTGTTAAGAAATCATGATGGGATGGAGATGTATGTTGTCACTCCCTTGCTCTGGTGATTCCCTCTCCACATGGGGTGAATAGCACAGCTAGCAGTGGTGATTTATCTTCATGCTGTCTTCTGAAATTGTCTTTAAAACCTCCTATTTTGCAAGCTCCCTGAGGGGAACTGCAGGGACTGCAGAGTCATGCCTTAAATTCAGATAATTTGCTTTCAACAAACTGGAGCGCGCAAACCAGAGCAAGTTCTTCTAAGGTCCAAATAGAGTTTGCTTTTGGAAAAACCTCTCATAAGAATATGAGGTTGATTTGGCCAAGCACTAGGCAGAGCCAGGTCAGCACATGCAGGCAATGAAGTAGGTCCCTATGAACCCAACGAAGAACAACTTCTGTCCTTGTGTCCCAGCTCCAGGGCTCTGGGGTGAATCACACACTTCATAGCCACCAGGTATGTATAGGTAATGTAGCTCTGCTTCAGTTTTTATTTATTTGCTTTGGTTCCAGTCAGTTTTCCTTTAAATAGACAGAAAAGATAGGACTTGTCCCCTGGATATCTCTAGATCTGTGTGATGGAGCGACCTGTAGCTGAACTGTTCAGCCCAGGCTCCTTCCACGGCTCAGTGGGTAGATATGGCCACTTCTGACTTGCGGTTTGTCAGGTCAGTGTGGATATCTGCTCTGGGACAGGATGAATCACACCCAATGTGCTCTACTGCCTGTGAAAGCAGCTTTGGGTCACCAGCTCAGATGTACGCGTTCCCATGGAGGAGCCTTACACTGTGGGTATCCGTTATCTTCCCAATGGCTGTATTCCCAGATCTGTTTACCATTTTGTGGTAAGCTCTGTTCAAATTGCATCTTTCTTTGTTCAAGCTGTAAAGGTGCTGGTTTTTTGTTTAAATTAGCTCCACTCTATCATAGGCTGCTTGGTGAAATATTGAATTTAGATGTTGCAAAACCTCCCATGTCTGTCTCCTTAACTATACCATTAGCTTATGATGCTTTATTTTTCCAGGTATCTTATTTCTGAGAATGCCAAAATAACCCTCTTTTTACAGGAAAAAAACCTCAAACAATCCCAACCTTAAAGTTTATTTTTGACATTTGTTTTTTATTTCCATGCAAATCAGTTCTGTGAAGAGTCTTATAGTTTACTGCTGTAAGTAAATGAAACAAACCACATCATTTTATTTGAAGTTTGTTATATCTGATTCTTGCATTTGGGGGTCTAGAAATACCTGCTTCTGGAGGACGGCACAGTTCACACAAGAACTAAAATGCATCAGTAGTATATCATCAGCACACACTGGGCTTCCCAATTGCCCTGGCATTTTGGCTACCGATTACAGAGGATGCTGAACTCCTTTTTGCTAGCTCTCATGTGCAGGTTTAATAAAACACTTGTGATTACTTCAGAGAAGGCTGAGCAGAGTTTGGTGTGCAGAGAATTTTCTGAGCATGGAGTGGTTACAAGTGATGATTCAACCCATTTGCATCTTTTTAGTTTGTGCCCTACACGATGCTGCTTGCTGTCAGTGCTGTCTTGTCTGAACACTTTTGTTCTCTATTTAAGGTCATCCTTACCCTACTGTTGCCTTTTAGTCCACTTCCCCTTCGAAAAAGTAATAGAGCAAAGTATGTGAGGGAACTTCTAAGAGAGCTTTTGCTACATCTAGTGGCAGAGCCTTTGAAGTGCATGAAAAAAAGGCAGTTTAGCAAAAAGCCAATCTCTGTTTAAAACTCTCTTTATCAGGAAACCTGATGTGCTTCCATATTGCTGTCTGTTTACCTTTGTTATTAATTGAAAAGCTCTAATATTATTGCCTGGAATGTTTTTTTCTCAGTTCTGGCTGCCATCTGAGACAGTACTGGTCTGGACTAGCTGAGAATTTGATTCAGACTGAACTATTACTGAGAGAAAAAATAGATTGAGAAAGATAGATTGAGAAAAGATAGATTGGCGTGGGGAGAGCAATCCCAGCTGGGGAGAGCATCCTTCCCAGTGCAGTGCCTGCATCATCCAAAAGTAGGGAGAATTCACTTAAATTGCAGGAGGTTTTGCCATCAACGGCAGTGGTGTGTCCCTTAAGAGAGAAATCAGGAAGAACATAAGCATGGCTGCATGCTGACAGTGAGGACGCTTGTTCAGGAAGTAGGTGCCTGGATTCCTGTTGCCTCCTTCCTGTTTGTAAGGCAAAGTGAGGAACGCACATGTGGGGGACTGAGAACCACCTCGAACTTGCTGGGGAAGTGAAGATAGAGGGTCAAATCCCTTGAGGCTGGGATGTGCATTGGTCCTAGCCAGATGCCTGCAGGAGAGAAGCTGTAGTAATGGCAGCTACTCTTTACCAGCATCAGAGTTGTGTCTTCTGAGGGACCATCCAACTTGCCCATAGCCAGCAGAAAAGCTTTGCTAATTCCAGTGGGAACTGAATGCATCCTTGGCAGAAAAATACATCCTCCTGATACCCATCTAGATGAGGGCGAGCAAGCTTGGATTTTTCTGCCCACATAGCAGTGAGAGCTGTGAACAGGGAAGCTGGGATCATGATGGAAATATTGACAAAATAATGCAAAGCAGAGCTGATTGCAAACCTACTAAAAAGATTAGCACTGATGTTTGAAGAGTTGTTGATACAGATTTAAGAATCTAGATCAAAATTGCATGGCTTTTGAAGTGGAGTAGTTGTATAAAAAATGACCTCAAACCTTATTAATCTGCTTTTTCTGGAGAAGGAACAGTGCCTTCCATTGGGCACCAAGTCTTTATGGTGGGAAAGGAAGACCTTAATTTGGGTGGCCTGGTTGAGATTCCAATGCAGCATCCTCTTTGGGCTCTGCAGGCTGGAGCACCTCACCCTCGTCAGTGGAAAAGCCAGGGGAGACAGAAAGGCCTGGAGGAAGGCAAGGAAGGAGGGATAGTTGTGTAAATGGAGGATAAGGCAGCACTGAACATGGAGTTGGAGGTGGAGACAGTTTTCCCTTTGGGCACCATGGTCTGGGTGTCTTGGTGGTGAATGGTCCCCATACGCGTCAGAGAAGTGGTTGGTCTTTGCTGGAAAGAGGCTCCCTTCATAGCTATGGAAAGAAACAGGCACTTTTAGAGCCCAGCATCCTGCAGAGGGGCAAAAAAATAGGTCACTGCCCCTGAAGGGAGCCCAGAGTGACAACTCAGCCACTGTCAGTGATTGAAGACCGGCGAGAGGACTTCCACCCCTCTGTATTGCAGTGAAGGGATGCTCCTGTTCTGTGAGCAGTATCCAGCTGCATAAGCAAAGTTTAACGAGATGATGGTGAACCTGGCAGCAGATATTGCAGTGTAAATTTGAAAGGTGTACACAGAATGACAGAAGGATAACCTAACCTTGGAGGACAGTTTAATCTGAAGTATCAGAAATAAGCTAAGACAGAAAGAAATATACTAAATGTACACCATTCACATCTTTAGACTTCTACAGTAGTGTATGCAAGGACATTTGAAAATGCTCAAGGAGGATGAGCTGTGCATTAGCTGGGAGATGGTACAGATGAGGAAGCGTTTCCATCTCAGGGTGTTACTTCTCTTGTGAAATATCAGGGAAATAAGAAACAATTTCAACTTTAACAGTTCATACTTGAACTATTGTTTCAGATAAAAATAATCCTTGATGGAAGGAATATCCATCCCTGTTATTTACCACTGGTGGAAAACCACAGGAGCAGAAAAAGATTTGTAACTTTCTTGAGCTGCAGTGTATGATTTGAGTCGATAAGGTTTCTAGTATCACGAGTTATTTGTATGTGACAAGCTTGATCTGTTCCCATAATATATGGTGAGAATCACTCCATGGCTGTCAGAGCTGTTCGATCAGCCCCATGCTGGGCAGCCTTTCTGATGCTGGAGTTCTCTGCAGTGCAGAGATTGACCAGAGATAACAAGCTGTCAAAATACTCTGAGGAGCATTTCAACTTATTTTAGAAGCAAACATAAAGGAGCTCAGAAGCTTTCCCAAGGAAAAAAATGGTTGAAAGGAAACCAAACAAAACAGGGAGTTTAAAAGCATGCTTTTTCCCCATTTATTTTCACAATGTTTCTTTCAGGTACATAAAAATTGGCACAGGCTGCATTTTTTGAATGATGGTTTGTGCTTCATTTCTATGCATGAGATGCAAGGAGCAGCCGTGTCTCCTTTGGAAACAGGACCTACTTCTGCTGCCTGAATGTCAGTCACCGTTTAAAAAATGTCACTCTATTTCATGTCTCTCTGCCCTCTGCTATGGCTGATGGTCACAAGTGGAAGAAGACAACTCTTTTCTCAAGTCTCTGATCAGCACAGAAGGTTAAACATGTCTGGCTTACAAAGGCTTCCCAGCTTCTTCCCTGAGTGGCTTCCCCACCTCGTTGCAATTACCAGTGTCTGTTCATCACTGCTGGCCAGGCAGGAGCTCCAGCCTGGAGCAGCAGGCAGCACGTCTCACCATGGCGTGCTCCAAACTTCAAAGCAAACCTGGACAACCAGGAGGTGAAAACACAGCTGGTGGAGCAGGAAGAAAGGAGAAATTTCAGAGCAAGGATAAACCCTTGCGTTCATTTGCTCCTGCACTCACAAGTAGTACATTCTTGGATGGCTGGGCAACAGGGTTCTTGTTCTAGCCAAGAGATTTACCAGGTATGCAGGGCATAATTATGAAACCCCTTGGAGTTGCTCAAAACTTTGTTCCCTTGTTTCAGCGGCCATTTGAATATAATTCAGAACTTTATCAGAAGGGTATAGGCATAAGGAAAATGGAAACAATAGCAGTTTGTGGAGTGGCAGGAGATGGAGCTACTCAGGTTTCCTTTCTAAAGATTAGGAAATCACCAGTAAAATTAAGAGAATTGGAAGTTATGCACTTTTCAGTTGCATTAGGTCCTGTAAAAGGTAAAACACTGCTGCTTCTTAAGGTGCAGAGGAGGGATAATATCTATTCACTGCATCTCTGTCTTCAGTGCTTTTTGATAGATATAACTTCTTCTGTTATTTAAGACATAATAGAAAATATGAACATAATCCATTTTTAAATTAAAATACACATTTAGGTAGTTTTAAAATTCCCTTTGGCCATTAAGCTGCCTTCAACCTCTGATATCTAACAGGAATTCCTCAGACCCAATACATCCAATCCACTTCTGGTCCAGCTGTACCACCCTAGGGACAGACTGACATCTATTCAGACAGTCTGAATTCCAGCATTTCTTAACTTCTGAGCATTCGCACATTACCTTAGCTGTCATTCCAGCATAAACTTCCTTACATGTAGCATGAGGTATTTTTCATGAATCTGCCTCTTCCCCAAAGACATCTGTTAAGACTAACCACCATATAGAGTAATAAACCGCACACAGGGACTGACTCAGAGGCAGTCTAGGAGGAGCTGGGCTCAGATCCAGGACAGGCATTTCCCAAGGTCCATGTGTTCTTCACATCCACAAGGCAGAGCACCACTTTGTATCTCAGCCAGTTGCATTTTTACCTACTGGGTTTGCGTGTAGCAGTGGAGCTGTATGGCCCATCTGCCCATCTTCCGAGCAGCGTCGTCACCCGGAGACACTGTCCTGGATGCAGAGTATGAATGAAGATGATTGATAGTTGTAAGGAAATTAGAAGGAACTGGTATCTCTAGGGAACAGGTTAGAAAGAAATCTGTCTCTGCTCCTGTTTAAACTGCATAACCCATATGGTTAATTTGCCTTTTTTAATAAGAAGGAATTTATTTCAGAATTAGATTTGCCAATGTTTTCGTCTTACTAACAGCATTACTTATCTCAGAGCTCAGGTTATTATTAGCAATTTTATATTCTGCAGTTGGTAGCTTTCTTGACTGTTATTATTATTAGCATTTTTATTTCAAATCTTTCAATACAGTCTGAGATGCAGGGAGAGGCATCTGGCATTCCCTTTTACCCCTTGAGGGAGGTTCTGGATTGCTCATTCACTGTTTAATTGCTATTTTATGGCTGTATATTTCTAGATGGCTTCTTATAGACCTATTCCCATATCAAGAAGTCATTCTTATAGAAAATCCAGACACAGTGATCCAACACAAGCCAGGTCTGCTCAAAGGTTTATTACTGTGATTAAGAGATGGACAGATAACACAGGCGCTTATATATGTGCAAAACTTTAATAGTTAAATGGGCTTTTCCCAGAGCAGTGGCACTAAGAAAGGCCAGTTTCCCTGAGGAAGCTCCTTCGCAGCCACCTTAGATGCCCTCCAATCTCCAACGTCGAGTATCCACATTGCAGCTTTCCTCTACATCCTGCTCTGGCAGCGGCAGCAGGCGCTGGGGATGCTGTGTAACTTTTGTGCAGATGCCCTCCTGCGGGATGCTGCCTTGGCTGGTGGACACTGCTCTCCAGAGGGAAAAGGATGAATTACACTGGCATTTGCCTCCCTGCATGTATCAGCATGTCTTTCCAGTTCACAGTCACTGGCGATCACCCAGTCTGTGAGATGTAGACCTTTGAGGTCTCTGTATCGCTATCAAGTTTGATTCAAATAAGCTGAAGGTATTGAACGGCTACATGGAGGTCACAACGCACTCCATTGTCTGAGCTCCGGGTTCCCTCATCAGCAAAGAGCAAGAAAGAGGCACCAGATTTCCGCCTTATGTCTTGGCCAGCTTCCTTGCCATGTACCAGAAGTGCCTGATCCAGTGATCATCTTTCAGAGGGCTGCAATTCAATAAAATGACTCCTGGAAGAAATGCAGACATTTCCACCAAGCTCTTCTTCCCTGTAATTTGACTTTTTCTCCAGCCTGATTGCATGCCTGGGAACAAAGAGGAATTTGTCAGCATGAGTTAGTGCTCGGATCATAAAAAGGGCCAGTTGATGGAATAAAGGTCTGTCGTGCCAGTTACTAATCATTTCTCAAGGTATCAGTTTGAATCAACATCTAAAGTTTTCAGATGACATTCCACGTCTTTTAAATCCATCTGTTCTCTGTGCTGCACGAATTGCTTCTGTGGTTTGAGGTTCCATTTTTCCCACAACAACAGATTTTCTTCCTTCTGATGTGGGGCCTCTCCCTTCCAAGCTGCTTTTCTGACAGGGAAGCAAATATCAGAAGGAATGCTGATCTTCAATGTCCAGACCACTGACAACGAGCCAAACACTCTACACCCATTTCCTCTCGCCTTTCAGTTCCTTTAATTTTTACCCCTTCTCCCAGACTGGCCTTTGCTGGTCCCACTGGCTCTAAAGAATCAATGAGCAATGAAGTTGTGTGGCAGCCCTGAAGCATTTCAACAAGACTGTGAAGCAGTGTCAGGACTAAAATAGCAGATCAAGAGCTGTTAGCTGAGGAAGAGGAGGGATTATTTTGTGCCTTCAGGGGAGCTCCAGCAGTTTGACTTTCCAGTCTAAGACTGTTCAGAGCTGATACAACTAAAGCCCACCTCCGCAGGAGCTTTATCCATCAACACAGTGTCCAGGCTGAGACCCATAGAAACACTTCTTAGCCTCATAGAAGTACCATCAGGGAAAATCTATGTCTGAGAGATGTATTTGGCACCAGTGAACTGAACTGATTGTGTTGATATATGGAACTTAAGCATTTGTCTAGAAAGGTGATTGTAGCTTTATTTGGTGGCTATATATAAAACCCAAATACATGATATTTTGAATGCATGGTTGTCATGGTTTAACCCCAGCTAGCAATTAAGCACCACTTGCTCACTCCTCCACAGTGGGATGGAGGAGAGAATCGGAAGGGTAAAAGTGAGAAAACTCATGGGTTGAGATAAAGACATGTGAAAGCAAAGCAAACCAAGGAATTCATTCACCACTTCCCATTTGGCAGAGCCCTCAGGATATTATGTTCATCCATTCCCAGGACAGCAGGGCTCCATCATATGTAATGGTAACTTGGGAAAACAAACACCATCACTCCAAACTTCCCTTCTTTACTTCTTCCCCAAGTAATTAATCCCTGAATTATTGGCATTGCTTCCAGCACAAATCCAAAACACAGTCCCATACCAGCTACTATAAAGAAAATTAACGCAGACCCAGCCAAAACCAGCACAATGGTTAAATATGAAAGGCAGGAATGTTGAACAGAATTATTCCTTTTTAAATGCCAAAGTGGAAGGTAAAATTATTATTTTTTTAATAATAAAACAAAAGGTTACTTCATGACACAATGTATATTTTATTAAATGATAGCAGATGCTAGGAAAAAAAATAGAGCTTGATATACCAACCACAGTAGTTAAGGAATACTCAGAAATGAGTATGCAAGGTACAGTAACAGGATCTAGAAGGAGTGATAGAGTCTAAAAGTGATTTGTTGAACCTTTCCCCTGGGTGATGTTCCTGGGTGCTCTTCCAGCTGTCTCCTGCCAGGTACCTTCAGGCAGACAGGATTTCCTGTCTCATTCTCCTGCCTGGATTGAGCACCAAGAAGGGTCCATCCCCTTGGCCCTTATGTTGCTGCGTCTGCATGGGAGTCACTGCAAAAGATGATGCAGGCTTCCGCAAGTCTGTGGTGGCACCATCCCTTTGCCTCCAAGAGTTTCCAAGGCATTTGTTTGGGACCAGCAGATATGGGACAGGACTTACAGAGACCCGTGCTCTTGGGGCAGGGTGGCTGAGACCCTGGAGATCGTCGGATCTATCATAGGAGCTCAGAGAACAGGTCACCT
>JBCJKH010045099.1:0-10582 GCA_039877255.1 Loriculus beryllinus
TTCATAAGCTCACAATATAGTTCTATCCCCAGGGCTTTCATTTTTTAATTTAGAAGGTTTTTTTTCTGAGAACTTCAACTTTCACATGCAGGGGCTGTGCACTGCACAAGCAGATGTATGGCCAAAGCTTTACACCTATTAGAGACACAGAGGCCAGCTAATACAGTTTAGGGCACAATTTATGGCAATAAGGCAAGCAGCTCCTCTGTGTCCTGCTGTCTTAAACCCACTGGGAATCTGGCCTGTGCAATTGCTTGCATTGTATCCTTATGTGTATAAGCAGGGGCATGGATATACATAAAGGTATCAACGATACGCATGCCCTGCTGAGCTGGCTGAATCTGGGGCAGTGTGCTGCCACCAAGTTCAGGAGACTTTAGATTAAAGAATTCCTGAGATTGTAGGTTGTGCTACTCCCCAAACCCACTTGGCCAGGCAGGAGGAATCAAGTAATTTAATGGCTTCATAGTCGGAATCACAATATGTGTTTGAGTACCTTTTAATTAAGCTCCATATTTATACTTGTAAGGAGTAAAAATTATCCTACCCATAGAGACCAGTGTATTTTCCAGGTTCCATCCAACAGGTGAGGTAGATAATTTCATTCTCATAAGTTTAGTAGTCACCAAAACCTTCAGCTGCAATCATAAAGGCACTTCTCATGGTGTTTTCCATTCCATGTAGTTAGAGGTGAGTTGGGAGGATTGTGTGTGCAGAGGAGGATGGGACAGGAGAAGTTGCATTTCTGCACATGCCTCGAATTATCCTCTTTAAATTTCCTGATGATGAAAGAGCAATGTTGTAAGCTTAGCCTTATTCTGTTCTAAGCTGACATGAAGCCCATGCCAGTGAGATTTCTTGTCATCAAATACTGAGCCCAGCCTGGCTCAGAGCCTACTAGGGATCACAGGCCCCCAGGCCTGTGTTGAAGATAAGGACAGATTTGTCCCACCCAGCCTGTATGTGGCCAGAACCCCCTCTAAATCCTGTCCAAGCCCTCCAGACATGGCTGAGCAGAGCTGAGTGTCTCCTGGGAGTCTGCTTTCTCCTGCAAGCCCAGAGACCTATGAGCTGCAGCAGCACAAGACCCTCTGCTGTTAGGGGGAATGGATTGGGTTTGCTCCTCACACATTGGCATTGCACTTTCTATTTCCCAGCAGAGGCAAGTATGGCTTTACCTTTTGATGAGCAGCCAAGCAAGTAGCAGGGACTGAAGCTTTTGCAGACACTCCAACCAGGTCAGTAACCCATGCTGAGATATTTGCATGTGGCAGCCAGGCACCAATCCAGGTTTCTAGTGCACATCATCCCATCAGGCATCTCATGAATTTTAGCTCTCCTTCTCCAGCCCTCATCTTCATACTGTGCCACAAGCCTCATTTGATGGGTGTTACTGCCATAATAAGCCTTGCAAATCCCAGTGGACATCTCAATCAAAACTGAACAATGGACTGGAAAGGAGATCATATGTGAGTGCCTGACCACTGAAGAGTGCATACTCCTCATCCTGGTCACATAACCTTCATTAGAAGAGCAAATACTGTGCTTTTGGGCAGCAAGTATTGACAAATATTTCAAGGAAGGAGGCAAGCACTGTTGCATACTCAAAGAAAACAGGAAGGGGGAAGGAATTGTGGCAGCTTCCAGCAGCAAATGACGCATTAATTTTAGACTTTCAAAGTTTTGGTGCAGATTTATCCCCAGAAAGCACACAAACAGGCATTCATTTTGAGCGTGCCATTGACTGCTGACAAATATAGTCTAAATTATTCAGAGAGCAGTAATATTTCTTTACATAAATGTTCATGACTAGAATTACTTTTATAGCAGTAACTCTTACAGAAATTGTGTTAACAAAACCAATGCCATATTAAAAATTGGTTGACTACCAAATTGTGTTGAGCAGAATTGTGTGTGGCTGGGAATGCTGCATTTCTGTGAACAGAGGGTAAAACATACGTTTAGTCTAAATTTACTCTTATTTTATATGAAAGGAAAAAGACAAACTGAGGGACAACTCTGTAGCTGGGAGCATGTCACCATCTAGTGATGGAGCCCAGAAATGACTGTGGATCAGAGCCGTGAGTTTTAACATGTGAGATGAATAAAGCACATTCCTGATGGCTGCACAAAATGTGTTCGCACAAGGACACATCACACACAACCACCAGGTGACGGTTTCAGTCCTTCCTCAGATATTGGCTTTGACTCCTACAGGGCTGAAAAATCCCTCAGAGAATTTATGTTTGCTGGATAAATTGGTGGGATAAATTGGTGTTGCCCCTTCCCCAATACTTCAGCAGTTCTGCAGAAGCTGCTGGTGGTGTTAAAGATGAGCCTTTTCCTGTGTGATGAGTGTTAAAATGCAATTCAACAGCCAGGTGGCTGGGGAACAGCTTTGTTCCCCAGCTGAAATAGAGAAACAATCACTGAAGCTCACAGGAAAATGCAAGTAGTGTAGCATGAAGGGGAGGTGGATGTCCTGCTGTCCAGTGCCTGCTGCTGACTTGCTGGTGAGTTGGGAAAGTCACAGGCAAAATGGAAAACTCAGCCACAACTAGGAAAAAAATCAAGTTTAAAGTCAGCTTCTGTACCTCCCCCATTAGTGCTCTGGGGTCGTTTGCCTGAGGTGAAGGGACCCACTCTTGTGCTACAGGGGTCAGCAGGGAACACAAGTTTCTGAGTCCCTTGCAGGGGGCTGGAGCTCTCCGCACAGCCACTTTTTGGGGTGGCAGATTGCAATCAGCCACAGCAGAGCCACAGCACCCCTGTGTCTCCCCCAGCCTGTCCAGCACTTCCCCACTCAGTGCTCTCTCCACTGGTGCCCAGGTCTGCCCCAGAGTGCTGGCTGCTCCCCACCTGGCACTCATGCTGTCCCCCACACTGCTGCCTCTGTTGTGACTTGGAACAAGCAGCAGTGCTAAGTTTTAGCACACAGCCTCCATTCCGGTTCCTTTGTTATTTCAGACAGGTTTAGCTGTGAACTGTATTTCTAATCATTATTCTCGCTCTAAATGTTAAGGTAACAAAATTCAAAAGAAGAGGAGCACTAACCAACTGTCATATCACTGACCCACAGCAAACCTGAAGGGCAGCTTCACACTAGCTCCACCGTATGTCAGCCCAAACAAGAGTCACCTCCACACCTGTCCCACAGTGTTCAGTCTTCTCAAACTGAGCTCTGCCCTCTCCCAGCTTCAGGTGCCCCACTCTGCATTGTTGAACACAGCAGAGAGAGTTGCTGGGGCTTCCTAAGACCCTGGTTCCCACTCAACAGCTCCCAAATGCCAGTGGGTTGTGCTGGGAGACAGTAGGTGCAAGTGGGCCAGCCAGCCCCTCCGGAGCAAGGTGCATCCCTAAAGCCTGCTAGAAGGAATGGTTTCTTTTTATCCTTCTAAAATATTCAAAGCCCTCTTCCAGAGAAGATAATGGTTTCCTAACAAACCACAAAGCCCCACTCTGGTTTTTATCCCAGCCCATTGCCCGCTTCCCAGCAAATCCCTCTTACCTGAGAGTGCCAGGGATGCCAAATCCGTTCACCTGTGTGTCTGGGAGACTAGGCAGAGGAACCACAAAACCCAGCCTTCAGAGAGAGCCGTCTGCGCGTGTCCTCTTCAGTGGGACCACAGAGCTGTGGTTGGCACGCAGGTGAGGAGGTGCAG
Source organism: Loriculus beryllinus (assembly GCA_039877255.1). Lineage (NCBI taxonomy): Eukaryota > Metazoa > Chordata > Aves > Psittaciformes > Psittacidae > Loriculus > Loriculus beryllinus. The sequence continues at coordinate 3,663 of JBCJKH010045099.1, forward strand.
GGGGGACTCAGCTGCTTTTATTGCTCCTGTCCGCCTGCTCGCACACCTCTCGGCAGCAGCACCGGGAGAGCTGTGGGATGAAGGAGCTCTTGCCGACAAAGCCCATCCTCATTAGTTTCCCCACTCCCACGGCTGGCTGGAGCCACAGCCCACCCTGTGCCGTTGCAGGGTGTCAGCAGGGGGAAGCAAAGGACCCCACACATTTGTGACTGTACCAGAGGAAGGAAAATAGAAATTTCTTCTTCAAAGCCTTTTATTTTGGAAACAAAATTAATTCATTTATTCAGAAATCAGTGCTGAGTGCAAAGTACTTGGTTCTTTCTTCATGCAGTTTCCCCCCTTTCCTATCCATGCAGTTGATAGAGCTCTTTGCAAAGTGCCCCATATGTACTGTTAGTTGTTGTCTAGTGTATATGTCTTATGTCACCCTGGCAGAGATCTCTTAGGTGGTTACTTGCTACGTCACCAACCCATCAGCAGGTGACAATTTGGTACCTCAGGTCTAATTATAGGTGTGGTATCGATTTCTGGAAAGCCCTTGCTCTGAAGCAGGTGAAGTGGGTTTGAGGGAGAGCTCCTCTGCAGAAGGAGTGACAGCATTAATAAAGATTGATGTGCGCTTTGAATCCCTTTGGAAAGGCCCCACACAGAAAGAAAGGTTACTTGCTGTGTTAGTCATCAGCAGGGAGCTGACAAAGTGCCTGCTCCAGCTCAGGAGGAACAACTCTGCCTTCAGCTGTCAGGTTTGCACAGTTCAGCACCAGTACCATTCCCAGGGCTAAAGGTCTTGCATTAAGGAAAGGGCGCCCACACTGGGGTCAGCCAAGGGAAGGAAAGTGATGGTGTTTGATGACTGTGTGCCACTGGGTAAGCAAAACGTATGTGCGTGTGCACAAACGCAAGCACATGCTGAGTTTTGTACTCTCAACGCTTTTCCCTGCTGCATGGTCATCTGCACTGGAAAAAGCACTGACCACATGGTTATGTGACTGCCTGTTTTCCATAGCCTAGCAGAGTGACAGAGGTGAAATACTAACTCATCCCTGCTGCTGCATCCCCTGGATGCTCCTATTCTGAGCACAAGTAGCACCAGGGTCAGCAGAGAAGCTTGTACCACACCTGCACTGCTGCCTGTTTAACCCCTGCTCAGTCCAAGCTAAGGTTTTAATGTATAAACCATATCACAGTCAAAGTCTTTGTTTTTCTGGTTTGATTCTTTAGGTTACATCTTTCACACACAATGTGAGGCTTCAGAGGGGGCTCTGTGGCTCGAGGAGGTGCTCTGCAGGGCATGGCACTGTGAGAAGGCCACCAGATACTGTTAGATCTTTTTGATAAAATGGTGAGAAACATCGTTGAGCACTGAAAGCAGTGAATCAGAAAAGATCCATCCTCCCACACTTGGCACTTTCATGAGCCTTCAGCTCCATGGGAAGAGGTAACAGTAGCTCACAGAGAAGGTGTCAGATGCAGAATGTGAGGTGGCAGCAAACACTGAACGGGGTAAAATCCCAACTGTGCCCACAAGGTGCTTCTACAGGAAGCCAGGCTAAAACAAAACACTGGTGTATGAGAAGTTACTAATGAAACTACTTATTTCCTTAGGAATATTTGCTGGTTTCTTACAGGAGAAAAAAAAAAAAAAAAAAAAAGAAGCTTTATTTTGTTTTTATTGAATGCCATTAATCAGAGATTGTCTCCCACTGGTAATTCAGAGGTGAACCTGTGTGTGCTTCTGTGTAAAGAGAATTTTCCTTGAAATACTAATACATTTATTTAAACCCAGTCCTCTGTTTCCTTGCTTACCCACTAAAGTAACAAATTGCCCAAATTAAAGTGAGCAAAATTTATCCATAAGTCCAGAATATTGACCAGGAAATTCCAGTGCTTATGAAACTTGTGATCAGAGAAAGTGGAATTGCTAAAAAGTATAAAAGCCAAAGCCTCCATTGAGGTCTATGTATTCTTTGTTTATGCCACTACAGAGTGTGCTGGGCAAACATGTACAGTTTGTAAAATCCTTTGGGAATCCCTGAAAAATGAAGTGGGAACTAGCTCCTCACACAAGGGCATAATAAAACTACTGAACATTTCTGTCTTAATTGTGTTTTGTGCTGGAGTAGAAGGGAAAGTTATCACAGCTCAATAAAATGCTGAACTTTCCTAGCAGCAAAATGCCTCCTTCAATGTAATTGCAGGAATAAACCTCTCACTTCTAAAACACAGTTGACAAAAAAGGCTAATAACTCTTAAGGTTTTACATACAATAGAAAAAATTCAAAGTCTGTAAAGTTACTATAATGAAATATGATAATATAAATCAGCAGTTTAATTTGCACTTCTGCAGATCAGAGCTAAAACCTCCATTGCACACAGTCATAATAAAATGCATTGTTCCACTGACCACAGAAGAAAACACTGTATGTTTTCATTTGTTTATTTCATTTTCTCACTCATAAAATATGCCTTTTGCCACCTGTCAATGCATTTATCCTCTGCTGGAGGATAGCAACCCACACTTGACATAGTATCTGTTCAATAGAGCTGAAGATACGAATCCTCCAAACGTGAGGACCAAAATCCCTACTTGTAGCCTTAACTCATGGGAAACAGAACCATACGTTCAGTGTAGAGTAATTGTGGTAAGTGATACTGAGAAAAGCTGCTGAGGGGATTTCAAAGCAGGAATTCTGCAGTACAGTGAAGTGGCTGCGGAGGGGTTAGGATGGAGTTCAGTGCAATATTGACATGCTTGCAGTTAGGAGTTGTCTACCCATGAACTACCTATGTCACCCTAATGCAAAGAGCTTTTTCCCTTTGCTTCACTAGACAGTGGATCAGGTTCCAAGTTTTCCATCATCAGTGTGCAAATCTACTCTTTGAGAACATGAATTGTAATATATACTGAGCTTTTCCTTGATGCACATAAGGCTTTGCTGCTCAGTCTTGACAGGGACCTATCAGTCATTTAATAGCTGTGAAGCCACTTCTCATCTGATCTTTGATTCTGAGCTGTGAAATAGAGGTGTGATGCACTTTTCCCCTCTATTGAATAGCTGTTTAGTCTGTTTTGGCTAAATTCTCCAGGGTGGTCACTGTCCTGTTTAGTACAAGCAACACTCAGTCTGAGCTCCCAGGCTGGTGGGGCCCCAGTGGGTCACTGTCATGAATAATAGTAATATTATGTGACAGCTTGATTAGTTCCCTAAATGCTGTAGGTATCCTGCCTGGCCTGCAGCCACCAGACCAGGAGGCTGCTGGTCTCCTGTAGGTCCTGTCTCATATCTCCCAGCCCTGGATAGATGTCCAGGGTAATTGAAGGCACCTCTGGAAGCCTATATTTACCAGAACAGCTCTTGTATTGGCTAGGTCTGCACTAACTTGATGCGGGGCTCTGCAGTTGCATTGTATGTGTAGATGGCCATATCACTGACAGCCTTGCTCAGTTATCTGCAGTCTGGATCACAATGCTACCGCTGTAGACTGTGCAGACAGGAAAGGCAGAATTTGGTTAAGTTTGTAGTTATTTCTTCTATAATGCTGTGTCAGGGGGTATGTGCTAGAGCCCCCCATGCATGGAGAAATAACCCTCCCCTCTATGCATCTGTATATATGTATGTTTATGTAACACATTCAAATCTCTGGTTTGGGAGATGAAATCTCGCCTCATGCAGTGCCTCCCATAAATTAGGATGCACCCCACTGGCTCCTGATCCCCATCACCTGCTCAAAGGGACCAGGTTGTAGCTGAGAAGTTTGAGGTGGGAGCCCAGACTCATGGGATGCTTGTGAGAAAGGTGCTTCAGTGGCAGCCAGCCCTGTGGCTTCTCATAGCCATGGATCATCATCTCATGGCTAGAAAAGAAGGCATCTAGAACAGGCTCTAAGTCCTTCGTAAGAAAACATTTTCTTCAACAGTGATGTTGCTTTCCAGGACAGTTTCTATTTGAGCAAGAGCCCCAGGGAATTCCCTAGGGATCCTGAGATGCTCCTCCACAAACAGGAGGTGATAGCACCTCTACAGGCAGCTCATGCAGTATTGTCATGGCATAACAAATATTTTGGGGTCCCTCTGGGTCTGTTCAAGAACTCTTTGTATCCTGGGCCTCAGGTAACAAAAAGTACAATTCTAGACCTTATTGCAGCTTGGAGCTATAGTAAAGCTGGCCTCTGGCTGTTACCTGAGCAAGCAGACTCGCTTGTGCACCTGATCCAGTTTTGGTGAATGCTAGGCCTATGGTTGCTTCTCCTGCTGAAATCTGTCTCAGAGGTCTGTTGGTGTTTAAGACCAGGTCTAAATCTTACCTCCCCGAGGAGACTGTGATGCGACGTTTGGCTGCACGAGTGTCTCAAGTCTCACCAGATGGCACTATGCTCAAAGGTTGACTCCGGGTGGCTCAGGGGAGGACAAGGTGTCCAAGCAGGAGGGGTAGAGGTGTTCATATGGAGTGTAGATACACAAGCAAGTCCCCAGGACCTGCCTTGCAAACTGCAGCTCCTGGTGCTCAACCTTGGCGTGCCCCACACGAGACTCCACTCATAAGAAAATGTCAAAGCTAAGTCATGTTCGCTTGCAGGTGGGGTGGGCTCCAAGTGCTTCCAGCCCAACATTTAGGGGAAGCACCATGTCCCGTGCACTGAGCACCATAGATGGCAACCCTATTCACAAGGTGTCTTGTGTTTTCATACTATCTCATTGGGGCAGTATGTCTAGAAGTCCTCTTCAGCTGAAATGGGCAGTAAGACTCACACAGGTTAATACATGAGGTGCAGTGGCTTAGTGCTGTCAGAGCACTGCCACAGAGCTCTGCTCACAGCTGTGCCCCTTGGGGTTAATGGGTATGAGAGGTCTGAACAGAGGTCTCTGCACTGTGGACAGTGCTTGTCCCAGTAGATGATGCTTGTAGGCACCATCTGGAGATCGCCTGTCCTGCACTGCAGTGACCAGCTCTCTGGCAAGCTGCAACTGTGCTGTAGCTGCCTGGCCATGAAGCTGTATCCAGCAGGCCCCTGGTTGTAACCAGCCATATCCATATGCCCTCTGAAAGACTTAGGAAATGAGGAGAAGGCTGAGAAGGAAGGGATGGGACTGAAGAAATGCTGTGCTGAGAAACTACAGTGATGCTGAAACACCAGTGTGTGTCTGATGTCAGACGGCAGAGTGCTTTCCCACCCCTGTGCTGCCCCAGCTTTCTGCACGTTCCCCTCTGCAACGAGAGTTTGGTGAGAGGCTTCATTTGCTTTCCTGCATCAACAGCTGTCTCAAGAGTAGTGATTCTCATTAAGGAAGAAGAAATCAATCATTTCAAAATTCAGCAGGGTCCTTAATTTGTATGGAGAAATAAAAAGTGAGAAAAAGGAAAGGGCGAAAGAGCAGAAGAGACGGGGACATGAAACAGGTGCTGGACACGTTGCTGTTAACACCGCTGTTCTCTATAGCTGCTTGTGGTTTGCTTTTTGTTTTGGTTTGAGAGTAAGTAGAAGACTGAAACAGCCAAGGTGTTGATATATCTTGGTCCTTTCTTATTTATGCTTGGAAAAGAGAAAAGCAGCAAAGAAGATACTTGATATACCTGCTAGTGACTGCAAATAGCACAGTCAAAGCTGGCTTTAAGGGTTACCAGGTTTGATAAAAGCTTCACGTAAGGCCGCCAACCATAACCCAGCACAGAAAGATGATTTCAGTGTGCTTTTGCTCTGAGGCAGGATAGAACCAAATTTTTCTATTCTATTCGGTATTACTCCCTAGCCTTCAAAAAGAGATTGCAAGTGAGGCCTGAAGTGTTGATTTGCAGGAAATTGTATGTTCCATGCCATTCCTTTGAATTACAGTTGGGGTTACAGGATCCTCAGACCTGAAAGACCAGAACTTGGCAATCTGAGAATTAGCTAAAAATAATTTAGGACTAGATTTTCCATCACCTGTAGCTAAATCAGTTAAGAAAGCATGTCCCAGAATGGACTTACTATCGCTGGGGGATAGGAAAGATGCGCCAAAGACAAAGCGTGACACTTGTGCTGGCTCTGCTTACCTCTGTGTAGTAGGGAGATGCAAGCAGTCATTGAAAGAAAAGGTCTTTGTGCTTTTTGGAGTCCGCTCAGCTTGAACCCTTCCTGTGCATAACAGATACCTGGCTGAGCTCAGCCTAAAACATGGGAAAATGATGTTTGGGGCATTTTAAATCTTACCATTCTGTGTGTTCGCTTTTGAGGTGTTACAGCAGAGGAACTGCTTTGGAAGATGTTCACAAGGATGGTCTCAAGTGGTGGGTCACTGTCTGAAGCCTGAGGTAATTTTAGTTATCTCCTCCCGCAGTTCACTGATCACCTCAGGTTACTTACAGCCTAACAGTTAGTACTTTATTTCCAGGAGAGCGCTCCCATGCTTTACTGGACATTTCTTCTGCAGGATGTACTGATTGCTGACCCTGTTCTTTCACGTGTGCCCAGCTCATTAAGCCATGCAAGGTGCTTCTTGCTGGCAGCAACAGAAAAGGCCAAGAGAGAGGTCACAGCATCCTGCTCTGAGCAGGAGGAGACAGCTCTCTCCACTTGGTGCCTCCTCTTCCACACATATTTAGCACTTGCTGGTGGAAGAGAGGATGATGATAAAGTCTGAAGATGCCCATGACTTTTGCAGACTATTTGGAACAAATCAAGGGGTATACGCTGGTGGGGAAGAATGCAAAGAGGTTTTTCCTTTGCTTCACTAGACAGTGGATCAGGTTCCAAGTTTTCCATCATCAGTGTGCAAATCTACTATTCGAGAACATGAACTGTAATATATACTGAGCTTTTCCTTGATGCACATAAGGCTTTGCTGCTCAGTCTTGCAGGGAGACATATCAGTCATTTAATAGCTGTGAAGCCACTTCTCATCTGATCTTTGATTCTGAGCTGTGAAATAGAGGTGTGATGCA
>JBCJKH010045099.1:11008-23347 GCA_039877255.1 Loriculus beryllinus
TTCACCAAGAAAACAACCCCACACAAAAAAAAAAAAAAAAAAAAAAAAAAAAACCCTTAAAAAATTAGTATAAAGGGGTTATGAGATAAAAGTTGATTTCTAACCATCAGAGCAACAGGGGTCAGAAACATCTTCTCACTGCCCATAAAAAATGTCTTTTATTAAGCAGGAGAACTATCTTCATCTGATCTGAAACTGGTCTGAAAATTTAGACAATTTACAGATTCTCTGAGCTTAATTTCACTAAATGAATCAACTGAAGGTCTTTTTGGGGGTTTTGTTTAGGTTTTTTGCTGGTGTTGATGTTTTTGGGGTAGGTTTTTTAGGATGATCCCTCACTATTTCTTGACATGCATGGCTGTACAGTGTAAGCAGGGCTGTGTGCAGTGGTCAGGAAGCTGCCATGGAAAGGCCTCTCTGCACCATAGTACTGCTTTTGTAAGGTGATGACACGATGGAGTATCTGTGAGAGAAGAACACTGAAACAGAGAAGTCCAGAGGGCTTTATTTTTTGCTAAAGCTGAGTCTTACAGAACAGAATTGTAACCAAAACTTGGCTTGATTCACTGGAAGGTGCCACAAAACATATGGTATATATCGCATACGCAGAGCTTTGCTTAAAGTTGATTAAGATATTTTGGGATTCTGTAACTCCTGACATCTCATTTTCTCTCTAAAAATACCCGCTTCCCTCAGCACTTGCAGCAACAACAGATGCTCCCTCCTGTGCACAGTAACATTTCCAGGAACACAGATTCTCCCTTAATAATTTATCTCCATGTGGGCAGAAACTCAAGCCTTTGGACAGGTGAGGAAATTTGGCCAGACAGCTGCAGCACGGGTCAGAAAGTGATTGCTGCTATTTAGTGACAGATGAAGGACCACTGGGGCAGAGTACTTAGTGACCCTCTTTGAAGACCCTGCTCATTGGTACATACCATGGCAGTGTCACCAAAGAGCAAAGCCTTTCCTCTCTCTGGGACAGCATACACACACGAGCACATACAAGTTTAACTGTTGCCATCTAATGGGTGGCATCTAATGATATATGTAGGGCATGGACTCAAGTCCTACCTCTGCTGGACTCCTTGTCTGGGAATCACATCCAAATTGCAGGCACCAAAATGATGCTCTTTAGATGGCCCACCTCTCATTAAGGCCAATGGAGAGCTGCTCAGGACAGCCAGTGGGGTCTGTGGTGGGATTCAAGTCAGTGTAAAGTAGCATGTGCCTTTGGCCAGCTGAATTGCTCTCCAGACATTGCTGGCATGTAGACAGCAGCACTCGGACACCTACATGCAGTCTGAACCTGAACTGCACCCCCATCTCATAACTTTGAAGGTTGTTACTGGCAGCAGTGATGTTGAAAGCACTTTTGAATTAAGTCATCTCCACATTTTGCCAGGAAATTTGTATTGAATGGCAAAGGATGGGGAATTGAAAGCTTTGACCTCTCTGGCAAGAGAATTTACTTTGTGAGGAGGAAAGAGGCTATTAAAGAAAATCAGAAGAGAAAGAAATAATATATCCTGCTGCTGCAACCCCATGGATTACTGGAAGGAGCTGGAATGTCAAAGATTTATACCCAAAGGTGTCACCATATCAGTGCTACACAGTGTTTATTGTGCTGTTTGCTGCAGTTACATCACCAAAATAGTGTTGAGAAAAACAGTGTTTTCCTTAAAATTCAGAAAACATTTGACTAAATAATATTCTTTCCATCACCAGTGTTTTACAGCTATAGTGTCAAATGGGGAGCTATAGCAGGAACACGCAGCACACAAAAACATTCTGGAAAGAAGAAACAGCCCCTGGAGGTAGAGATGAGCCAAACTGAGAGAAGGAAAAACCTTTCTATAACCCAAAGCAAAACCTTTCTACAAACCCGTTTACAAAGAGGGAAATATCTACGAATAAGAGGCTTCCCCGAGCAGGAAGACATTCCTACTGAACGGGATTGTACCTATCTCAACTATTCCTATTAAAAAAAAAAAAAAAAAAAAAAAAAGAATAATTTCTGAACTTCAGACAGAAACGTCAGAGCCATTGCACAAGGAAGAAGTGTTTTGGTAGAAGCTGCTTCTAGCTAAACCACTGTGACCTTTGAAGGTCTGAAAAAGCCTTGAAACAGAATAAGCTGGAACAGATTTCCAAGGGTTATCTCCTACCAATCATGATGCTTTTTAATGCTGGTTTCTCCTACATTCCTCTCAAAGTGTCTCGTTCTTTCTGCCTGTCCTCAGTTGCTAGCTGGATAGCTGTTTTTGTCATCAAGCAAGCTGGGTTACTGAGGTGAATTTGTATCGATGCCTCACAAACAGAGGTCGCTGGGACAGCGCTCTACAACCAGACAGAAATCAAGCAACCTTCTCTAGATTTTAATACAATTTCAACAGAAAAAAGAGATAACTTTGTCTGTCAGTAAAGCACCTCTTTCACATCCTGCAGTGTCAGTGGCTGCCTTGCATTAATGCATTTACAGTGTATATAATTAAAACAGTTCTACAGAGTAGAATTTTGACTGACCAAAACTTCAAAGACTAGGAACATAAATCCATGTTAAAATGCCTGTTATAAAGACAGACCCGATTTTCAAATACGGTCATTCACCACTTGATCCTGATGGCTTTAGTAGGAGCATCCCATTTAAAAGTCAAACACCTCTTCTAAAGCAAGCTTTCAGGTAGATTTAGAGCCACAGATTCACTTCTGAAAACCATCTGATCTTGGCTGTATCTGTGCTCAGCTTTAGCTCCATCCCTTGCACAACACAAGATGCAGTAGCACTTACCTTGAGTGCCAAATTTAGGCATACAATTGTGACAACATAATTTAAGTGTCTGCCAGATGTTTAGTGTAAGGACTATTCATATCTTCCAGATGGTTTCCCTAACCCAGAAGAGGAGCTGGTGAGTGTGATATAACCCACAGATCACTGTTCTTCAGGAACAACCAGCATGAAATGAAACAAAGCACCAGCTGTGGCTCCTACTCTGCCAGGAGCCCAGATACTCCTTCCAGCGTCACTTGACCTTTAGTCAATGGTTTCAGACTTTGTGAAGTTATGTCACTGGAGGTGACCAGTGGATCACAGTCACCAGTGGGCATCAGAGACCCAACTGCCATAACGACTGCGCTTCTTTAGCATGTCTCTGTCAGAGTTCTACAAATGCTGACTTTTCCAGTAGCATGACCACAATTATTAGATCTCTTTGTCTGATTTTTTTTTTCTGATGGTAAGAGATGGTAAGAGCAAAAAGAATACCAAGAATTGTACCAAGCAAAGACACAATTTTTTGAGTTTCATTTTTTGTCTGTACAGAAGACCTCACTCTACTAAGATAACAGATCTAAACCAACATCAGTCTTGTTAGCCATTAGTTCTGCACTCCTAGACACATCTGCAGAAACCAAATGACTATTATTTTAATGACAGTTCAAAGAGTGTTTGCAGACTTGTGGAACAAAATGATACAATTTAGTCATTTTCTGTGAGCTAGTAATGATGTTCTAATTGAAAAATGAACTCTGGTATAATTATCCTACATCTTTATAAGCCTGCCACAGGAGTGCGGTAAAAGAACAAATGGGAATATTTTTACCGTGCCATGTGAGAAGAGGCTCTCAAAGCTTTATTTGTATCATCTGATGCATGTTCAGGAGTCAGAAGACTCATAAAAGCAAAATGAGTTTCTGATCTGGTCTGGTAACCTCTTGAGGCAGGATCCAGAGGAAGCTTTAGCCACATAAATCAGAGACAGACTTGAGGTGGGACTCAAAGCACGGGTGCCCTGTGTCCTGGTATACATTACAATATCTCCCCCAGCTTCCACCTGCAGCTCCTCTAAGTCTCCTATGTGTTATCTTCTGCCAGACCATCTGCAGATAGGTTACATATTCATGAGTGTCTCAAGTGCCCGTCCTGTCACTGTGCCCTGAAGGCATCAGGCAGGCATGGGGCACTGCCTGCTCTCTCTTTCACGCAGAGCAGAACAATGTTGCCATTAGCAGCATTGCATTCGCAAAAGCCCCTGTGGCCTTTCCTGACTACAGCAAGGGATAGGCAAGCTCATAATATATTAATAATCAAGAGGTTTTTATTTATAAGACAACCTGCTCCCTGCTGTGGAGCTGGAGGCACTGTGTAATAAGTCATAATAAATCTAATAAAACTGTATAAATAAGTAACCAGCTTTAATCCTAGCTGTGGAATTACCAGGTAGATTAGTGAATGGAAAATTAGGTTCTTGTTTTCTCTTCATTGCACAAGATTTGCATGATTCTGGAAGCTGTACATTTTTGGGGGGATTCTGTGAAGGGGCAGGAGACTCAGCCAAGGGTCAAAGAGATGAGAGTGCCTCAAGCACCAGAGGAAAAAGGGCAGAGTCTGTCCTTCAGACTGGGACCTGCTGATTGGGGCTGGTGAGTGCAGTACAGTGCAAAACACTGGTCCTGGCAGAGCCCTTCTCCACACTAGCAGCACCTGGAGTCACAGTAGGAAATGACTTAGGGAAATGCTGTCCTTTGCCCCACATGGCATAGTTTGACATTCAGGTGCCACTGCAGTTCACGCTGGCTGAGTCCTGGGCAATGGTTTTCTGGTTTTCTGCCCACTTCACCAGGAGGCATTGGAAAAGCCACGAGAAAGTGAGGGCTTGCTGGCTGAGGTCATCTTCTGGAGCTCAGAGCAAAGATAATCCAACTCTGCAGTTTCTGTCAACTAGTGCCAAATAAGGCACTGATAAATCAACCCCTCAGATCCCCCCATTTTTAAGAGTGACAATTAACATTCCTGAGTCTTTATGAGACAGCTGGTGCTGTCCTACCAGGTTTGGGCTTTGACTTCCCATTTAATTTCCTGCTGCTCTTGGAAGCATGAGAGGAATATTTACCTGCTTCAGTGAGCAACCTGAATCCACTGTGTGTCTGAAAGCAGTTTTGGTATTGCTGCCCATTGCTGACATGGACAGAAGATGCGGAAAGAAGTGGGAAGGATTACAGAGGTCAGCAGCATGTGGGAAAAGATGCATGCTGGAGGGAAAGTTGGCAGCAAGCCCCTCAGCAAGGGGAAAATAAACTTAGCAGTGTGAGTGTGAGTGTGTGTGCATGTAAGAGCAATGGGGGGCTCACACGGGGACTGGGATTGTTATTCACCTGCTGAGTTCCCATTGCTGGTGCAGTTACAGGAGCCTCTAACAGAAAATCCTTGGTAACAGCAGTGCAGCAGGTGGCCAATATTCAGCAATATTTTGTAGAAGTGCAGAGCCTGTTCCCCTCTGCTGAGCTGTGCCACAGGAGCTGCAGATTTCCTCCCCTCTTGTGGAACTGAGCTCAGATGCATCACGTTTTTCAAGGCTGAGCTGTAAAGGCTGATCTGGAGGCAAATCTACATTTGACCCTCTGAACCATCCAGGAGCCTGGAGGGAGAGGAGCAATAGTGGAAACCATTCATCTGAGTCAAACCAGACACTGAGTCTTCTGTGGTGTGGCAGCATTAGTAACTCATTCTCCTTCAATACAGGATTTTAACATTGAAAAGGCTGAAGGACACAATGTAAGAAGCCTTTACAATTGCTGTTGAAGAGTCTGATGACTTCTGCAACTGCCAGGCATACTTAGGCTGTCACTCAAGCCTGTCACTCAAATTCAGTCCTTTGTGATCTGCTGTAGGATAAGGCTGCGTGTCCTGTTTAATTTCACTCAAGTGAAATTATGTACCATGTCTTTCCTAAAAAACCCATGAATATTCATTGCTCAGTGAATAACCAGTCCATAAAAAAACCCAGATGATTCAGCCAGGGTAGGAATGCTTTGCAACCTCTGTTAGCATTTTTCTATTATTACCATGTAAGCCAGAGATGAAATGACCTATTAGACTATTCAGTCCAACTTCCTGCAAATTCAGGACTCTTACGCATTAAGCTTTATCATTAGATGCTAAAAAAAAAGAACCTTTCAGAAAATAACAGTGTGCAAAAAGCAGTTGTCACTTACTATATTTTAATGTCAAAAAGCCAATAATTTATCCCAGTTATTCAAATCCACATGTCAAATTAACGTTCATTTAGACTAAAATTAGGTGCTCTTTCTCTTGCAAGGAACTTGAAGCGCATGAAATGCTCTCAGGAGAGCTCCTAGGTTTTTCTTCTTTCACAGCAGAGCAGAACAGTGTTTCCCTGGTGAGAGTGCTCTCAGTATAATACAACTGTGAAATTTAAAGCATTACAAGATGCAGCACAGAGGAGCCAGAAGTTTAGCCAGAAAAATGCCTGTACCAATATGGGTTTAGACTGTTGGCAGCTCCCTTGGAAATACTCAATTCACTTGGTAGCTTCATAATGGTCCCTGCTTGGGTGCTCTGCTGGAGAGACACCACATGCAAAAACTTACTGGGGCTGGTGGGAGATTGGAGGGCACCTGCTCTGCATCAAGCAGCTCTGGACCAAGGATCAATTCCAGTGACAAAGCAAATCTCTGCTAACTCTCTGGAGTGGTAAAGTAGTGAGGAGAACAAATAAACTGTTGTAAGGGAAAGCTGGGTTGCATTTATCACCTCTGCAACATGCATGTGGTGGCTTTTGAGGCATGAAAATACGTCAATACATCTCTTGGAAAAGCAGGTCTGCTGACCTGGTGTAGGTTGGATGTTGGGACCAGGAAACAATAGGGCATGACTAAAAAACTAATGGTTTTTGAAGCATGGATTCACCTGGGGTGGAAGGACCTAAAGAAGCTGTTAAGACCACATACGCCTCAAGAGCAGCCATAGCAGTAACGCTTTGTGCAAACACTCCTCTGAGCTGTTCTGCTTCGTTCTCAGCACTGTTGTTGCACAACCATCACTTTCTATCTAGGGCTTTACTTATGTTGGGGTTTTTTTGTGATGTTTGAGGTGAATCTCCCTAACTGCAGTTTTGAATTATCTGTAGTTCTATCCACAGTGGAGACAGTGAATAGCTCTTCCATTTGCCACATATTTGTCTGCCTGAAGCTCCACATTATCTTTAACCAAGTCTCCCTAGACTAACCCACCCCAACTCCTTTTAGCTTTCTTCACTGGCTGAGTGCTTTAGTTATCTGAAGGCTTCTGTCCTCCCTTCTGGCCCTCTCTCAGAAAGACTTTAAAATCAAGGTAATTTGTAGCATCCAGACACAGCCGCTGAAGATGCCGGAAGCCCAGGTTGCAGTGCTTGTCTCTCAAAAGAGATCCAGCCAGCTGAACTGCACGATTGCCTGTGTGCTCTTCTGCAGACCAGTGCCACTGCAAGAGCTCGGTTCTGTGCCCAAGAGTGTCTCACCCCATGTGAGTGGAGAGCAAACGTGGAATTCAGTGGCACAAAGTCAAGCACAACAGGTACCGACACAACCTTATACCATAATCAAACTTCCTGTGGTTGCTAGTCAAATAAAGAAGCATTAAAGCGGAACAATCAGTGTAATTTCAGAGTAAACACAGGGATAAAAGCCAAATACAGAGAAAGGTGGTGAACCTGAACAAATGTTATATGTCGGCAGTGCAATTAATTTGAAGGCAATGAACTGTGTGTGCTCAGTAAAGTTTTGTAGGCTTAGCAAGTCCTGCACAGAGTGATCTGACAAAGGGACACAGAAATCTGATGGACTGGCTGTGCTGCACCCCCAGAGATTACCTGTTTTCTGTTGCAGACAATGCATTCCTTGCACTCCTTCCCTGGGCAAAAACATGGACAACATCACAGAAACTGTGTGTTAAGGCAGAGGGGTCCCACTTTATCTGCACTGAAAGGCAGCCCTGGCCTCAGGCACAAGCCAGTGAAGATGCCAATGTATCTGATATTCATATTTTTAGGTGATACTTAGGAGTCGTATCTCTCCAAGTTCCTGCTCAAGCGACTCACAGCAGGCTATTTTCTGCTCAAGACGACAGCAAAGGTGGAAATTATGGACTGCAGCTTTGTACTAGAAACACATAAAAGCCCAAAGCCCAAAGTGTCTTACACTTGCAAGTGTAAGTAGCAACTCCCGCACAGAGCAATAAAGAAATTGAGTCAGTCGTGCCAAATCAGCATAAACATTTGAGTGGGAGAAAGAATTAGCTCCTGAGCTCACCTGCACATATTTAAAATGCAGCATTGTCATCAGAAAGCATTCCCAATGCAGCTGTGGAGCTAACTCCTGAGAGGTAGAACATGGAAAATGGTAGAGTCATGTAGGTCAGCTAAACATGTCTACATGAGTCATAAACCGGAATGGTAAGAGTGACAGGAGGAGATCTAATTTACTCAGTATATGTATGTGTATGTATGTGTGTGTGTATATACAGCTGTAATTTCCTGTTCTGTGTGTCAGTCATTGCATAGGAGGCATGTCAAGAAGCTGGGAGGCAGGACTGTGAGTCATGGAAATTGGAGGTGTGGAGAGCATGCAGCCGCAAATGCCAATGCTACTGCTGTTCTGACAGGAAGTCTGGCTGAATTCTTGAGAAGTCAGTGCAGAGGGTGCTGTGGAAATTGAAGAAGGAGTTAGAGTCTGTGGCTGAAAATAGCAGATGGGGGAAAAACAACTGCACTTTACCCGTCAGAGATTAACGTCTAATGAGGGTTAAAGGAGAGAGGAACCACAGAGAAACTGTATTTTTAAAACAATTCTAGAATCATATCAATCCACCAGACCAGGTTGCTCCAAGCCCTGGAGCCCTGTCCAACCTGGCCTTGAACACTGCCAGGGGCAGCCACAGCTTCTCTGGGAAACCTGTGCCAGCGCCTCACCACCCTCACAAGAAAGAACTTCTTCCAAAAAAGGAGAGAATTCCGGATTCTTGACATTTGGGGGAAGGTTTTGGTCCTGACCCAGCAATTTGTTCACTCTATGCTGCCCATCAGAGTACCTGAAATGTTTCAAAGTCCCATAGAAATCCATATTTAGAATGAAAAGAGGGATTCCGCTATCATGGTCCATGGGCAGTATGAGAAGCAGGCAAGAGGAGCACTCAGATGGTGAAGTTGAGCACAAGCTGACATGGTTGATGATGTGGGCTTTTATCAAAACAAAATGCAGATTTGTGGCTGGGATCTTCAGAAGCCCTGGTGGCAGCGCTGGAGGTGTGAAGATAAACACAGCTTGTATTTTGGATCTTTGGGTTTGCAACAAAGGACACAGGACCACCAAGCAAGCAACCAGCTTCCCTTGGCTGCAAATTGTCCTCTTTTTGTGATTTCTGTGTGTGTGTGCCAGTGCATGTGTATGTACACACTGTGACACGTACTGAGAGAGAAAAGGTGCCCAGGAACTGGTCAGTGTGCAGCACAGGCAGAACACTGTGCCCCTGCTCTAGCCATCCCCTGCACTGCCTCTGCTATTAGAAGTGTTGCTTCAATCACTAACAGCAGGAGCTGTGCAGTAACAGACTTACCACAGTGTTAACGCTGTGGCAGCAGGTGACCTCACCGTGGGGCTGTGACAACATACTTCTTATGCCACCACCTTCATCAGCATCTCGTGCCTTACTGTGCTGCTCAAGAACAGGATGGGAAAATTGAAGAGCATACTGCTTTGGTCTGAATGGAAACACTACTGTCCACCCTCCACATTTTTAATGTGAGTTAAAGCATCATGATGCTGTTATCCCTCAGCACAGCTTTCTGAGTGCTTTGGCATGGGAGCTTTGCAAGCAGAATTACTGTTATTATTATTATGATTCTTCGTGTGAAAGCCACATTTCCAGAGCTCCAGCTCTTAGCTAGCCTGAGAACACTGAAATAGAAATTGGGTTGAAAAGCTGTTATTTGGCTGCTCACCCTGCCAGTAAATTTCCAATTTATGTATGTGTTTTCTTCCCTGTTCTTCCAGATCACTCAGTGTTTGTGGCCTGACTGCTGTACTGCAGGTGGGAGGGAAGACGTGTGAACCAAAGTAGCATCTTGCTGGGAGCACAGCGGTTGCCTCTTTTGTGAACATGCTCTCTCCCTGCTGACTCACAAAAAGCAGCTTTCTCTGCAGACTGTCGCAATTTCAAGCTGCAGCCCAAACACGTGAAATCCCACTGAAGAGAAAGGGATACGTCCCCTGGTTGCTACTTACCTGTCATACATGCACTTAATTTTTGAAGTGACCTACACTGGCTTTACATCGTATCACGGTACACAAAATCTGCTTCTTCTCAGTGGCACTCAGATTTGAACCTATGCAATTAGCAGCAATGTTTGATTTAAAAAGCCAGCACAAATAGCAGCCTGATGGGAAGTCATTAACACTGTGAAATAATTGAGAGGTGAAGAAGCGATTCTATGACCTGACCCTTCGCACTGATAACTGAGGAGCAGCGTTTCCTTGGGAGCAGATGCAATCAAGGACTGATAGAGGTGGAACTGATTAATTGGGCAGATACCACTTGAAGCACCCAAGGATGAAGAGAGGGAATTTGTGTAAACTGATCTTCTTTCTAATGAAGGCATAAGTAACAGAGCCTGAAAGCATGCCTCCACAGGGAACCATCAGCCCTGCAGCAGCCTGCTGAAACCCAGCAGCAGCAGGGTTATTTGCACTTCTATGGTACTTATATATTTATATGGTATCCATGTACGGTGTATGGTACTTCCTATTCAGAGTGTGCCATTTACCCACAGTTCTTTCAAGAGCTGTGCAGAGGATGTTATTTTAAAGAGGATGCCATTTTAAAGAAGGGGACACAGACAGAGGCTGAGAGGTTAAGGATGAAAAAGGATTTTGTGGCAAATCTAGGAACAGAACTCCTTTGAGATCTCTACCCCATCCATGACACCAGCTGCCAACAGCACTTAAAACAGCCACTGATACCTTTTATAAAGCATGGTGACAGCTGAGCATCCTATTCCATACCACTGGCTCTTACAGCTCCTGGGACACGTATCTCTGTGATAGATAAAAATCTAGTGCTTTTTACTTTTGACCCACCCTGTTAGCTGACATTTATCAATTGGGAACTTACAGTATATCACAGGTGAATAGGTTCCACCTGCCTCCTTAGTCTCATGCTTACACATTAGTTATGGCATATACTTAATTTCCATTTAAACAGGCCAGTTTCTTGCTAATTCAGCTTTTTCATGAGACTGAATCAGTTTTTCAACACCTGAAGTTTTCTCTTGCCAGTCCAAGGGTGCCAGCTAACTGCAGCTCATGGTCCATGGCTTTCCCTGAGGAGTCTTTTGCAGAGCTCTGCTTTCCAGAGCACAGATCTCTTGATCCTAAGGAAGTAGTGATGCTTTCCTCCTGCAGGCCCAGCTCTGAAGAGGACTGTACGGTTTTTCATGTGCATCCATGGCTGGGTGGTTTCGGGGTGGCAAGGAGCAGCTCCTGGTGCTTTTTCTCAGGTCTCCACACTTAACTTGCCCCACAGAACATACAAGAAATTTGCTACTCATCTCTTGGGTTGTGCTCCAGGTGATCTTAATTGTCATTTCAAGACCCCAGCCCGTGTACTGAATCTACACTATAAACCTTACATCTGGACTGAGGTCCAGAGCTTTAAACATGGATATTCAGGCACCAGTGTGGTTAATGTCACTGTGCAAGAAACTCCTGCACATGTCCACAGGTCTGGGTTGGGGTGGCCTGTCTGACAGCAGACAGATGGCTCTCAGAGGAATTTTGGAGGCATTTCTCAGGGCATGACCTTCTCCACTCCTTGGATGCAGTCACAGTGGAGGCCACAGAAACAGCAGTAAGAGCAAAGCAGGGCTGTACAAACCTCTTAAATGTGACACAGTGATTTCCGATCTCCAGGCTCATGTTTGACCAAGTGACAACCCCTGACTTCAGACACCTACATGCCATTAAACCATACACTTAACATGCTCACACACGATCTGCTCGTGTTCTTACTGCCAGCAATGGGGCCAGTGTCTCTCGTGACAACCGTGACAAGAGGAATGCTATTTTTAACCCCATTACCGTTGATAGCACACTGTCGATTCCCACATTATGGAAACCTGTGGGCTGGACTTCCTACAGAACAGCTCAGTCACCAGGCAGAGGGCTGTGCTCCAGCAGCAGGATACACTGCTCTCACCTCTCTAAGACCCACTTTGGCAGCAGGAGCCACCAGCTTCACCCCCTGGACGCCCTGCTATACTTTGTCTCCTATCCCTGTCCCATCTCCCCCCCTTGTTGGAGCTGCCCAGCCTAGTTCAATCCCAACCTTCCTCCTCAATGCATGGCAGGATGCCTGGAGGCAGCAGCAGGTTGTCATACAACCTACAGATACATGCTTTGAGGAATAAAGACAAATAGGATAGTGACTGTGGTGACAGGACAAGGGGTAATGGATTCAAACTTAAACAGGGGAAGTTTAGATTGGATATAAGGAAGAAATTCTTTACT